>VYZP01032366.1:65973-77401 GCA_013400635.1 Hypocryptadius cinnamomeus
AGAGAGAACCCCCCCCCCCAAAAAAAAATTTAAAAAAAAAAAAAAAAAAAAAAAAAAAGAAGAGGTGAAATAAGGAAGAGAAAGTCCTTTTTAAGGCTAGCAAACTAGAGGGGAGAAGGACTTATTTAGCACAGACATAAGGAAAAGCATTTTAAAAATAAAGACAAGCTGGAAAGGAAGTTACTTCTTCATGAAGCTACAAGCACAGGTATCAAGCTGCACAGCTTAAACCAAACATTTTTAACCAGACTTTTTAAGTTATTACACAAGAACAGTTCCCTGAAAGAGCCAAGAAACTCTCCTTTTTTTGGTGGAAAGGTTTTGAAATGGCAGCAACAAAAGAAGCTTTTTAAAAAAGTAGTTCCAACAACATTATTCTACACCCACACTTAGAGCTGCTTCCACAGCCCTGCTTGGCTTTTAGGTGAAGCCAAAACTGTGATAAAAAGAAAAGTTTGATTTAAACTTTTGTTGAACAGGCAGGTTTTGCTTTGGTTTCAAATAAAATGAGATGCTTTTAAAAAAATTTGTTTCCAGTTAAATCAAATTTTTCCTAGTCATTGAAATATTTTTCCTCCTTGTATTAAATATGAAAACACCTTGTGTTAAATATGAAAAAGAAGCTGCTTTCCACAGAGCAGTGCATGACAAAGGTGCTGCCCTGCTCAGTCCATGGCGCTGCCAAGCAAAGGCTTTACCGTGTAATTCCAGAACGAGGGCCCCAGCGTTCCCGTGAGGAGCTGGATGGCTACTGTGCAGAGCATGGACTCTGTCACATCAAATCTACATGTGAGGGAGAGAAACAGTTCAGAACACTGTCCTGAGCACTCCTCTGAAGGGGAGCCATTAAACATCTTCAGTCAGGCTAAAGGACAAAATCCAGGGTTGGGATGATTCAAAGGGCAATTCAGGGTAGGCATTAACAACCACAAAACCCAGGAGTATTAATGAATTAACAAAACCATTCTAACACACATAGTATTTTACACATTTAAATCTTCATTCAGAACTTCTGCAATTTACAGTTTTACCGTATCACTCCAACACATGAGAAAAAACAATCATTCGGTGTGTGCATGAGGGAATAAATGAAATTCCTTGCTCTGAGTCATGGTGAATAAAATACATAAACAAGCACAATCCAGGACTCTCATCTCCTGACCTCATGCTCGTGTCTGCAAACAACACTGAATATATGAATTCTTTAGCTGAAGATGCTCCTGCATGTTTCAGTGGAGCAGAAATGCAGATTGTACTTCAGCTTGACACCTCTGAGGGAAAGGAAGAAGTTTCACCGCCCTACTCATGCAGCTTTTTGGCAAAAAATGCTCCAAGAAGTGAGCTCTGGACCCCTGCTCAGGGGTAATCACACTCCATTCTGTATCTATTTATTTCTCACCCCTGACAGAAAGGGATGAAAAAATAAGCCAGAGCCCACAGAGCCACAGAAACCACCCTTTCTCTTAATGCAGTGCCATAAATCTGCATTTTATCATAACAAAAAGATTTTTAAATAGGATCAAATTTAAAAAATCAAACCATCTAGTTTAAAAAGAAAATAACTCAGCAGCAGCAGTAGGGTCAGCCAGAATACAGCTCCTGTTTATGGCTGTGCTTATCAGAGTGTGCTGGAACAGACACCCACCATGCCAAGGGATTTAAAATGGGCAGCACAGCAAGGTTGTCTTGGCCCCACTGCAGGGCTCAGGTGCAGTGATGATACACAGACACCAGGCCTAAGGAGAGGGGCTGCTGAAGTTCAGCCTGATAAGCATTTTCAGTTTGATTATCACAGCACATAACACAGTAAATAGCTGGGAGAGGTAATAGTTGGTATTTTAGGGAATACAAGAAAAGAAAGCCCAGTGCCCAAACCCCACAGCTACTTTGGTGCTTCACAACAGCTGCAGTTTCTATTCCTTTTTTCCTGTGTTATTTTAGGTGATATTTGTAATTCAGACATGGATCCATCTTTTAAACATCATCTGGAAGTTTAAGAAGAGGCATTGACCTTGGCATGTGCTTCACTCCACGGAGATGCTGGCACTGACAATCCCTGTGCCTGCTCTGCTGGGAACCCTGTCAGGCTCCTGAGTCTGGAGCCAATTAACACATAGGGGATTAGTGCTACGTCCAGAATATTCCCTTGTCAGTGCTAATTTATTGAGTGTATTCCATGGGCAATTCTTAAAAGGCCCTGTTTGACTAAACAAATCATTAGACAATTCAAGAGCGACCACTGGCTCAGGGCTCAGAGACAGCTGCAGTCAGTCCCTTCCTTGTGCTAACAGGGAACCCAAACGGAATTCAAATAGAGAGACACCCTGAGAAAACAGGAAACGGACACTTACACTGGAGATGGCCCTGAAATCAAATCAATCACTAGCAACACAGCTCATCTAATACAGCTTTTTAAGGCTGTGTGAAACTACTGTGGAGGCTTATGCAGCATCCTCCTCTTCCTCTCCCAACACACAAAATTCCATGAAGAAGTCCCAAATCACAGCAGACAAGAAAAACACTCCTGCCTCAACAGAAAACAGAAGTTATGGGGCTGGAAAACTTACAGGGATCCATCTACCAGTTAGTGCTCTGGTCTGGAAAATGATGATTCTTCCATCTGTCTTGTCCATATCTACCGAGTGTGCAAGTGGGATTACTAAGGCTGAGCAATGAACTGGGAATCTGCGCAGGAGACAAAGGACTGTTTTCTTAAGGGAACCACAGCAGCAAGAAAAGAATGTTCAACATCAGAACACAAGAGAAAGAAAGGCTGAGAGTCACATGCCAGAAGTGCAAACGCTTCGTTAATTAGAGTTTTATCCTAACTCATTCCAATCCAGCAGTTTCACTTGGATGCCATGAAATACAACAGTGTGAATAAAGCAAACTGTACAGAAAAAATGAGAACAAGAATTAGAATTATTTCCAGCACCAGGAAATTTATGTTAAGGGAAAAATAATATTAAAAATTAAGGGGAAAATAATTAAAAATAAGCCCCCTTCCTTGGTATTATACGCATCCAGTATGTAAATTTTTCCTTCTGCTGCTCACAGAGGTACATAGAAGTTGCACAGGTCAGGCAATAACCATATGTTTGTTATGTTGCAGTTCATTATTTCACAGAGCAGTGAGAATTCCAAGGATTTAACAGAACAATCAGAAGCAGCATCTCCACGCATGACCAATGGGATTGCGGCTGAAAATGCTGTTGAAGGACTTGTGGGAGGAAAGAGGAGGAGGATGTGGAAACCACCCCCCACCTCTTCCATGAGCCCTCATCAGCTGCACAGGTTTCTGTGACGCTGCCAGCGTGACTGAGGGAGGAGGAGGTGCAGGTTACCAGCACTAAACTTCACATCCACCACAAAGACACTTCCTGCTTGCAACTACAGAGAACCTAACACCCTGTGACATCAACAGAGGCTCTACTTAGCCTCAGACTCTCTCTGTAAATAACCTGGGTGAAAAGTTCTCCAAGAAGTGCTGGAAAGTTGTAAGCTCTACAATCATGGGAATGATTGCCTTATCTCAGAGTGGAGATCCTGAGGCTGTTCCCAGGAGCAGGAACTCAATGTGCTAAAGTCTGACTCGGAAGGTTTCCATCCCTGTATTTCAGTATTTGGTGTGTGTTGTCTATGCAAGATAGAAAATCAACTCCTCCTCTGCTGAGGCTGAAGAAGAAGGTTGGCTTAACTTTCTGAAATCCCCCATTTCCTCACCTCTCCTTTGGAACTTAGTGGCAGCAGTGGTGATAGGGCTCAGGTGAACCAACCTATTATCCCACAGGCTCTTCGGCCTAGACAGCTGCTCCAGAGTCACTGAAAAGGAATGTTTCCCCAAATTCTCCAACTCTCATCAAGAAAGGCTGTTTTGTTCAACAGCCTGAATTATTTTGCTTTCTCTGGGGATTATTATTCAATGGCAGTGTAACCATTTTTAACTTTTCAGTTATATGAAAGGTGGTAAAAACTGATTCTTCCTCTCCTATTTATGATATTCCTTTGTGAAGCCTCCTTGAAAACTAATTTCCATCTCATTGTGTCTATATTTACATACATAAATACACAGCTATAATTCCTACCATCACCAACTTACGGTATTTTCATTTAAAAAGGTTGTAATAAACCAGATAATGCAGTAACTTGTAAGAGAAATGCTGAAAACCATGGTACAGCAGCCCCCTCATGTCTCCGGATGGACCCTTGAGTGTTCAGTGCCCACTGGGTTTTTTCAATATCATTCAGCACCTCCAGCGCTTCCATCACGAACAAATGCACCAGGACTTTACCTGAGCAGTTTGTGTATCATGTCTCTCAAGAGAACACCCAGGTTGGACAAGGGGGAATGACTTCCCACTGCCAAAGGGCAGGGTTAGATGGGATATTGAGAAGAAATTCTTCCCTGTGAGGGTGGCAATGCCCTGGCACAGGTTGCCCAGAGAAGCTGTGGCTGCCCCATCTCTGGAAGTGTCCAAGGCCAGGCTGGACAGGGCTTAGAGCAATCTGGGAGAGTGGAAGGTGTCCCTGCTCATGGCAGGGGGTGGAACTGGATGAGTTTAATGTCCCTTCCCACTCAAACCAACTCCGTGGTTCTGTGATTCTGAGCTGTGCTGCAGAATCCAGCTCTGACAGGGATAGCCAGCCCCTGCATGTGGGACAGCCCCTGCAGTCAGGCTGTGCCCTGACCTTGAGCAGCTGGAACATCCTGAGCCTCCACACACTTCCTGCAGGGACCAGGACCATTACTGAATCCAAGTGGGATAACCCTGGCTTGGGGAAGAACCAGGTGATCACACCTGGGCTCCAGATAACATGAGGAAAATCCTTTCAGGATTTGTGCACTGTGCTCCCTAATGATCTGTTTTCCATAGCATGTTCCTGAAGTACCTCACATCTGCTTCCACAAGGACACATGGAAGTCCATCACAGCCTATCAGTTTGATTTTTGGAATATGCAGGAAAAAATTCTCTGTTTCCAAAGCAGAGGTGCCCCAGTGATGGCACAGCTGCCTCAATACATGACTCAGCTCATCCTCTGCTTCAGCAAAGCAAATCCACAACCCAGACAAACCAGTTCCTGTGCTGGAAACCTGGTCAGGAGAACCAAGTCATTATTTGGGCTGCTTCAATACTAAGCGTCTCTCTGCCATTCAAAATCACCTTTCTTTTTTTTCAAATATGCTGAGTATTCCTGTTCTTCCATAAGATCATTCCCAGATCAGGTGTTTTAAGTAAAACTTCTGCATTTAACTTCATCCCTGCTATTCCCTGCTGCCTTTGCACTGCTGATATTGTTACAGTGACTTTCCTGGAGCCTGCCCCACTTGCCTTGAGACATTTCCTGCTTCCTCCTGGGGAATTTTTAAGCAATACTGACCTCTAGCTATTTGAGCTGTTCAACCAACACCAATTGCTTTTTGAAGAGTGCAGTGGTTGCCAGGATCTAACGGAATTATGTGATTATTTGAAGATGGAGACAGATCACAGAACTTTATTGACTCAACTGATTATTCTAAATCCTGGAGTAGCACAGGGACATCCCCACAGCTGTCTGGGAGAAGACAAAGAACCTACACAGCTGATGGATTCAGTAATTGGGCTCAACTGACCAAAGCTTTCCTCTTCCACCTGCAGAATCTGTAGGAATCTTGCAGAATGGATCCCATTTCCTCCTCCCTCAGAGGAACTGATCCTGCCCTGCAATCTGACATGCCCTGCTCAGCTTCAGGGCCTTGCCAAGGTTGGTGCAGTGACACCAGAATGAATGATGGAATTGTTACGGTTGGAAAAGCCCTCCAGGATCAACAAGCCCAGCCTGACTGATTCCCACCTTGTCACCAGCCCTGAGCGCCACTTCCAATGCCCGACCACCCCTCCCTAGGAAGAAATTCCTCCTGATGTCCAGCTTGACCCTCCCCTGGTGCAGCTTGAGGCTGTTTCCTCTTGCCCTGTCCTTTGCTCCCAGGGAGTAGAGCCTGACCCTGTCCAGACTGCCCCCTCCTGTCAGGGAGTTGTGCAGAGCTAGAAGATTCCTCTTGAGCCTCCTTTTCTCCAGGCTGAGCCCTCCCAGCTCCTTCAGCTGCTCCTGGAGCTGCAGTCCCTTCTCCATACACAAACCACACACTGTTCCACATGCACACACTTCGTTTGACACACTAATTTCCCTGTTTTTTTCAAGATGGACTTTTCTAGCATGACAGGCTGATTCTATAACTCAACATTTTAGGCCTGTGTGGAAGGAGAGAAATACAATCTCTCCCTTTAGCACCCTCTGCTCTTCTCCAAGCCATTTCATTATCGAGTTCTCTCTGCACTGAAATACAACTTCTTGGACGTATCACAAATACAGTAAGTGACAGCCAGCTGTCTACTCTTTCCTACAGCTTTGGAATTAAGTCAAGTCAAAAACACCATCACATTCCCTAAAGCATCACTACTACACCCTCTCTCTCAGGATCTTTGACAGTCACAACATGGGATACAGACAGGAAAAAGCTCCTGTGCACAAGGATCTTTTTGGCTTCTTTCAACAGCTGTCTCTGATCCCACGTATTCAGGATTAAGGATACCTAAGTTTGTGCACTGCAGTGAATCTGAAAGGGCTGATAAAATACCTTTTTTCAGTTTTAGATTAGTGAAATGAAAGCTTCATTAAAAAAATGTCAAACAGTGAGAATCTGTTAACTGGACAAATAGTCTCATGGTTTATGCATTCAAATGAACATCAGCTTATGGCAGTCTATTAACCTTGTGACAGAGGGCAAAAGAAGGAACAAATATGTTTACTACACAGTGCTGTGTTATCGAAATTAATGATGCACACATTTAGGTGCTTATTGCCTTATCTGAATTTGCTACATATTAATGGTCACCACATTCTTATATCATTATAAAGCCAGGCAGAAAAATCAAATTTGCTGAAAAATGCCTCCAAAATACAGACTCCTCACAAAGGAGTGTCCTAGTCAACACCAGCACTGACCTAAACACTTCCCTGCAGCACAGCAGCAGTTTGGAGAGGTTGATACTTCCGTTTGTAAAGTCAAGCACATGTCAAGGTCAGGCTTTTGTGTTCTTTGATCAATATCCAGAAATCTTTGATTATGAGGACCCTGTAAAGTTTGAAGGGAGCCAAAATCATTCAGACTTCTGGTACAGCATGAAAGTGAGACTCCTAAAACAGGAAACTATTTGAGCCACATGTCTTATTTTAAAGATTTAAGTACCAGAAAGGGATAGTTTTAGTCAATATGCTTTAGTGTAGTCAGAGTTGGAACAGAAGTCTAGATTTTCTTCTTTTCTTCCTCTAATAGACATTTAAAACTGATCCAACATCTTAAATTTTTGAGCAGAAACACGGAAGTTTTTCAAGAGCATCTGCATTATTGAAACAGTATCCTGATAATAAAAGCTGTCATATATAAGAGACCCACAGTTGGACTGTTTTAGCAATATCTAGGCACCTATTAAGACTAGCAATTATAGACCATAAATAACAATCTATTAGATATCTGTATGTAGTTGTTCTAGAATTGTTTCAAAATCCCACAAACTAAGGACAAATTTCAGTTTCCGGATGCAAAAAAAAAAAAAAAAAAATTCTCCAGTGCATTTATTTGAAGTAAGTTTGTTTACTCTGGAATGCGAACACAGGATAAATTCTCAACATAGAATACATTTATTTCCTCATTAAGGTTAGAGAATCCCACAGCTCACCAAGCCCTTGCATTGCACCTCCCACCCAGCCTCATCCAGCAGGAAACAGGATTTCTGATCCTGACCTTCTTAGCACTGCAATTTTGGTTCCATTTATTGACAGAGCCATGATCTGCATTAACCAAAAGGGATTCTGAACTTTAAATTGGAATCACAACAGCAACTAATACAGTATATTTTAAGGGTTATGGTTAATATTAACAAATAACTGCACATCACAATCAAGCAGTATCAAGACAGAGTTTAATGCTAAAGCCAGACTGCCACCATCTGACCAAAGCATTCCAGTCTTAGGATAAAACAGCAGGTACTTTCCATTACTTATTTAGCTTTATATCACAACAAAAGCTCTAATTAACTAACAGGCCAAAATTATATTTTTACCACTCCTAACACAGGCTAAGGGACATTCTCTATTAATTACAGACCCAACACCTGCCAGAAGCTCTAAGTATGTCACTATGGATAAAAACAATTTGCTACTGCTCTGAGGGGCTGCACTATGGCCACACAAGGTGCAATTCAGGAGAACAGGGTGCCTTTCCCTTTCTCTCAGCCAGGTACTTACATGCCAAAGCGCAGCGTCCCCGAGACGTACGTCTGCCAGTGCGCGCAGTAAAACATGAATGTCCCAGCAAAACAACAAAAGAACATCCAGTCAGGGTTGGTGCCCAGCTGCACAGCAATACAAGTTCCCAAAACCACAAAGACTGCAGGAGAAAATCAGTCACAGAGTGAAAAGGGTGGATGTGTGTAAGCATCCTCACCAGAAGCAAAGCTAACAACAGGGCCCAGAGGAGGGACAGTGGGAAGGTTACCCTGACATGGTTATTTCACAGACATAAGAGATTAACGCTCCCACTTAAAAATATACATGCTGCACAACATAGATTTCAATCCATATCAATTATTAGAAATCATCAACATTAAGGGTTTCTAAGTCTTCTACATTTTTATTCCCTGTGATGCCTAATGTCATTAAGGGACTTGAATAATTTCTGCAGATGCAGCCTGCAGCAAGTCTTGGGGTTTTCTCCTGCATTTGCCAGATATTTTTCCCTGTCTTCTGAATTTTTCTGATGGCATTAAGAAAATCGAAGGTCTGGATACATTCAGGATGAGTAACATATCTAAGCTTTGCCGTCCACGCTTTCCATATAAAAGTCTGATAAAGAATTCATAAAATTTAAAGCCTAAGACCATTAGAATTTAAGGAATCCAAAACACCCAAGCAGGAGTTGGACTCAATCTTGTGGGACCCTTCCAACTCAAGATATTCTATGATTTTACAATTTTTTTGCAATGGGGTTAAACTTCAGGCTGGCTCAATGAACTCCACCTACCCAGGACAGACCTACGCTATTCGAATCTTAAACTCTGACTTGTAGAGTCCCACTGCTTAGGCTTAGATGTGTTTTGTATCACTCTGTATCAAGTCAATATGAAATAATATAGCAGAGTATTATGACAATTTCTTACAGAAAATATTTTAGAACCAAGACTCTGCTAAAGCATCATATAAAAGTGCTGGCTCAGGTTGAATTAGTCACATGCTCAGTTTTGTTTTCAATGTAATTCAAGAGAAGACATTCAGCTGATCCAGGGCACTGTTCTATGGAAAGAAAGGTGACTTTCTTGGTTGAAATTGATACATCCAACACTATCAGTTGTCCTTTCTTCAGTAAAGAAGCTTTTTTATTGTATTGCAGATTTGATCCCTGAAACAGAGTAATTTAATCCTCCTACTTCAATTAAAAATGACAACAATACCTGTGGACAATGAATCACAGCCATGATCAAAAAGTTCTCCTAACGGAGTGCTGCTATTTGTCCTTCTTGCTTGTTTTCCATCTATAGCATCCAGGGACTGGTAGATGAAAAGGCCACAAGCACAAGCAATGTATGCCCAGGGAGGTGCCTAAGAGAGAAAGGCAATCACAATAAGGTTTAAAACAGATAAAATTCTCTTCAAAAAAGAGAAAGCCTGCAGCTGTCCCACAGCCTGACAAAACAGTTTTCCCTTTGCACATACATCCTCCTCACCCAGGGACCTTTCAGCAGCTGGTCCTTGCAAGGACAGACAGAATGGGTTGTTACACGTGGAATGTAAATAAATCAGTGACAGATTAATAGCTGCAGCCCCTGCTCTAAAGTAGGAAGCTGCACTGTACAGATGGGAAAATTGTTGTGCACTGCTTTGCAAATGTAGTATTACAAAGTCCTCGCTAAATACATGCAAGTTGTTGCAGTGATTTCAGAAACCTGGGAACTTTTAGCCCCCAACTTTGTCACAAACACTTCATCTTCACCAGCCTTTCACCAGACCACCAACAGCTGAGAGCTGTGTCACTGCCAGTGCCCAGACTTTGAGTCCAAGAACACTTCTGGAGCTCTGCAGTACAGCCCCTCCACCATCAAGTGTCCCCTCCAGTACGAGGTGTGGGGGACACACACCTGTGCCCCCCTTGTGGGGGGGAAAAACCAGCAGCTTTGCAAAATCTACATTAAGAACCCTTAATGGTCACATCCATGAAACTTATTTCGACTCTGACAGAAACACAAACAATGGCAAAGCCCTGCTGGAGCAAAGATTACTATCCAGGCTTTTTTATGCTTTTTGAAGCATAAACCATTAAAAACACAAAAGCCAGGGAGTTGCCCTTACTCCATCTCCATTTACACATCCATAAATCAGATATTACTGGCTATTTTGCAATCTTCACATTTGACACACTTTACAGAAGTGAGCATTTACGAGCAGCTTTATTTTACAGACCACACCAAGAAAACCCAAGTGCAGTTTAATCAAGCTGACCTGCCTCTCATAAAGCTCAGAAGTCCAGCTGGTTTTGGCCAACACAACCATGACTAATTTGTAGCCCATCAATCTAAATATATTTCCTTCTACAACTTGCATTGCTCCTGCCATTTACCAAAACAGTTTGTTCTGCCCCAAAAGCTACCGTTGTGATGTGCTTTCAGTAGTGTCTGTACAAACAGCACAAAGTGAGAAAGGGGAAATGTGTCACCCAAGAGCAGAGGACCATATTTAGCCAAGGTTCTGATGCCACACAACTCCCTCTCATTTTTATCCCTCATGTACAGATTTTATCTGCCACAGTTAAGCTAAATTGCATCACCCTGAAAGTACCACTATGAACTTAAAAATCAATTTGCTGGCTCTCCTGTCTTAAAAGCTCCTTTCATGAGCAGTGTAAGTGTTTCCACTTAGACCTATTTATATCCAAGTAAGATTTCACAGCTCTCTCCTCATCCAGGTAATTTTTCCTTTTTTTTTTTTTTTTTTTTTTTAACTCAAGTACCATTCCATCAGTCAGCACTTTTCCAGCTGGGTCCTCCCAGCTAAGCAGGAAGTATTTGCATCTCCTTTACTCTCTGGCTGCACAAGGCTCTGAGTGACAGCTCTGCCCTGGCTGCACCTTTCAGCAACAGGAAGGGAGGAGCCACTCTTGAAAAAAAGCAGAACTAAGGCTGAGCTACAAGGAGGAAAAAATTTACATCAGAAATCAATAGTGGTTTGGGGGGAGGAGAAGAAGTTCTGCTCCTGGAGTTTCAGAGCCCCATTTTCTTCCCCACACAGTTCCTTGATGGCTAAAAAGCACCTCCCTGGTCATGCTGTGCCATGTGGCAAATCAGATCAGGCCAAAAGCTGCCTCAGCACTAAGTTGTTTTTCAGTTCAAGTGAGGA
>VYZP01032367.1:2268-57103 GCA_013400635.1 Hypocryptadius cinnamomeus
ATAGTGGTAGTAAATGTAATTTTATCTAATAATATGTGTCACTGTAGTCCTTTAGAATAACAAAGCAATAAGAAGAAAGTGTTTGTCATCTTTATATTACAATAAGGTTTCTTGATGCTTTGCTGTCAGTCTGGTTTTCAGATTGGTGCTGGGTGCATAATTGCTGAAATATTACATTACATTTCTATAATATTAGTTTAAAGAGAGATAGAAAGCCCTTTCAGGTTCTGAAGTTTCAATGCAAAGTAATTTTCCTCCTTTTGTCTTAGTCCTCAATCTGTGCATTGAATCATTTTTTCTTTCATTTTTTTTCATTTCAGAGCCTTGGTTGTTTTGGTTTTTTAATACTAGCAATCATCATGGATAATATTTCACTTTACTAATGGGGCTTCCAGTTTGGGCCCTCATCCAGATTTCTCTTTCTCTTATTCCCTGATTTGATATTTCCTTTATTAGTCAACTGAGGTTGATGTTCCTGTGAATGGAAGTCTATACAGCTTTCTGTGGCTAGACAAATCAGCATATTTCCTTTTTGTGACCAATTTTTTACCACTGCAGCTAGGAGAAGTTTTGCTGTTGTTTACATAAGAAACAGCTTTCAGACATTTATTTCAGAATCATCTATGTCCACTCGTATTTTGATACTGTATGTGGGGTAGGAGAACCTTGAATTCAAATGCATCACCTTGTAAGAGACTTCAAAATCATTATTGTCTTAAACACTCTTAGGATCACCAAAGGAAGACCAGAGGAAGAGGACCAATGGGTTGCCATCAGAATTCACAGAGTGGTGATATCTTTCTATTTAGTCTGTCTCTCTCACTCTTTTTCTCCCCCTTCCCTTCCTTTCCTATTTCTTCCTCTCTCTCTAGCTCACATTTACTTTAAACAAAATCTATACTATTGACTTCAGCATATGGTTTTGATCGTATCTTAATTCACATAGAGGCATCTCTCTAATGATCATAATAACTGGATCTTAGCACACCTCTGATTTTCTATGACACCCCCCTTACTGACTTACCTTTGTTTTGTTAATGGCTTTCTCTATTTTCCTGGTATTTTGCATTTCCTGAAATATCCAAATCTGTTTAGCAGTGGATCATCTGCTTTTGAGGTATCTGGCTACCACATTGGAGGAGTTAAGATTGATTCTATCACTTATGCTTCTTTTAGGCACTTGTTTTCATTATTACTCTTCACATCACAGTGAGCTGTCTAAGGAGAAATGTGAATCAATCTATATGCAGTACCAAGCAAAACCAGCAAGATTGGTTCAGCAAGCCAAGCTATTTATGAAATCCCTACACAACATTATATTATGCCCACACTGACGTTTCCCACATATCCAAATGTAACAAAACAACCCGTTTTTTGAGACCGTGCTTGAATCAAACTCATGCCATGTCCAAAAATGAAAGCATTCCAAGGGATCCAGATCCCATGAGCTTATAGCTGACATAGAACACCTCCCTTTGAACCTCAGGAACTAAAATACATATTCAACCCCCTTTATCCTTATATCCACATCCTGGCTTCAGCTGGGATAGAGTTAATTTTCTTTCTGGCAGCTGGAAGAGTGATGTATTTGAGATTTGTTATGAAAGCAATGTTCACAATGTTCTAGTTGATGCTGACCACTCCCTACACTAAGTCAAGGACTTTTCAGCTTCTCATGCTGACCCATCAGCAAGGAGTTGGAGGGTCACAAAGAGTTGGGATGGGCAGAGATGAAACAGCTGACCCCAAGCAGCCAAAGGGATGTTCCATACCATATGGTGATTAGCTGCCTGCCAGGTTAAACCACAGCAGGTCACCACCAAGTCTGGTTGTGCTATTTTATCTCTATAGTTATGTGTCTCTTCTATGAATATTTAATGTTATTTTATTTATTTATTTGACAAAAAAAGGTTACCTTTTATTACAGTGTTCATACCCCGAGAGATTTGACAGCTCTGGTATTATTTAATTTGTTTGTTATACTCCAGAAAATGTCACAACAGACTTCAAAATTACCTAGACTAAGACAGTAACAGAAAGATGGAAAATTTGAAATCCAGGTGCTGGATCATTTAAAATACTCAGCTCTCCTGAATCCTGCTGCTTTCTTTAGCTATGCAACTATTGTAAGCATAGCCATGCAATATCAGTATTTGGTTAGTTAGGACAAATTCAGCTTTCATACAGACAACAAAGGTGGGACAGTCAAGAAAAGATTTTTCTAAGGACACAATGTTGGGCAGTGATACTAGACTTTGTGATGACCAGGCATGTCACCTTGCAAATAAAATAGAATATAAAGATGTAAATGAAATTGTACAATGCGTGCTTATTGGACGAAATCCTGGCATATTCAATTATCATGTAGACTACCAAATTAGCTAAAGTTCATGTTGGAGTTTCCAGGATTTCGCCCACTACAACAGACATCCATGGCATGGTTGAACACCATTGCACTTCCCAGTTTCCACTGGTTACTGGAAAATGTATAACACACGGCAAATTTTAGTGAAATTTTCCCTGGTTTTAGCAGGTTGTTATGTCTACATGTAAAGCGGTGTTCAAAGTCATACCTTGATGATAAATACATATCATGATCCTAACCATGATATTCTGAGCTACCTGTAAGGGCCTCTTAGTTGATGTGAAATGACCATCCCAACTGAATTCAATTGCATTTCCCATATTGTCTATACCTCACATAGAGGAGATGCATAGACATTTGCTTCTAAAAATGCAACTCCAGAAAAAGTGTTCAAGATATATCATTTTGCAAATATAATTGTGATTTCATAACCTCTTAGCCCCAGAGAAGTAGAAAGCAAATTTTAAATTAAAACAATGCCTTCTTCCAAATAGGGAAAAAATAATATATATTATGTTCTTTATTATTTATTTACCAAAATTAAAATTTCCATTTTTGGAGGACTGGGGGAGTGAAATATTTATGAGAAGGATTTTCTATTGGGATTATAGCAGCCAAGTTAAGATCTGTTCATTTTTATGGAGTTTAAAACTAGATGAATTTTAGCTTATATATGTAGGGGTCTAACAGTGCCTACACCTGAGAAGGAAATTTAAAACCTAATCAATCTCAGACTGTATTTTTCACTTACTAGTACAAAACCAGTCTTAGCTTCTCAGAAGCTCAGATTTTGTTGTCTCAGACATACATTACTTTCTTCAACAGTCTAGAGAGGAGAAACAGTGTAACTTGGCTTGTTTCACTACTTCTCTTTATTAGCAGTTTGTCTCCTCCTACACTGCCAGCACAATGCATTTTCTCCCCTTGTTTCATTGCTCGAAACAAGTGGAAAATTTATTTTGTCCAAGCATGAACTAACTGACTACCATGTTTTGCTTCTTACAAAGTGCAACTTCTTACATAATTCCCATAAGTATTTATGCAACCCAGCAAAACAATTCTTAACAGTACGGATTTCTTACTAGCATTAAGATCACCCTTAATTTCTTCAGTCAGATTAAAAAAACCCAGGCTGAAAGAAATGAACAGATATTTTTCTTTTGATTCTCTTCCCCAATAAATAAAAAGTATTAAAATCCATAAAAATGATTGTTTTACAATGTAGAAACACTCACCCCCCAGTGTTCTCAAATTTCCTAGAAACAGCTGGATTTCTTCTCATTTAACTTGGAATTCCAACTGTGTAGCTTCACTGAATTTAGCAGATTTATGCTACCTGTCAGAGAAAAATTATGCAAGACCAGGTTTTTTTGTGTAATGCATGCAAATAATACTAACAGTGCAAATTTGTAAATATAAATCTCATTCTTTCAAAAATTCTTTAGTACAAATTAGAATAAGGAAATCATTGTCTCATGGATAGGAAAAAAGGTCAAAAGAGGTCACAGAAAATTCTTGGATTTTCATTTTTCAAAGAAAAATCAGGGCAGACATATTTTCAATATTTTCACAGAAATATTTTTTCTAGTATTTTCTATGCCAACAATTTCTGCTTTGAAATCTGACCACAATAATTTGCACTGAAGTGTTCACTACGCAGGTTTGGCAAACATTGTTGCTGGCTTTCTGACTTAACTAGGGAAGAAAAGGTTATATAGTCTTGGAGAAATACATCTTTGTTATCATGAACAATCTTACTCAGTTAAAATTACCAGTGTCTCCTTAGTAGTAATTTCTAGATGGCTTGTACAATCTGCAGAGGTTTTGAGAGACATAACTGGAAGCTTAATGACTGGCAGGAAATCAATGAGATTTAAGAACAAACAGAATTGGACAAAGAAAATGAGTGTGTGCTGGGAAGGGAAGAGGTTGCACTGTTGACAACTCCAGGAACAAGAATAGGACAATCATGACTTATTGAAAAAATATTTCTTTGCCTGACCTTTTATATTATTTAGTGCATTTCCAAAAGTTTTTATTTTTTTGAGTAAAAATCTAGTTGTTGTTGTTGTTGTTGTTGTTGAGGCATTGCCAAGCTCTGTCCTCAGCACACTTAAAATCCAGAAACTTTATGAGCCTCCTGTTTAAGATCTGATTATGTGATCTTAATAGTGTTTAAGGAAATTGTGATGTTTAAGTCTCCTACACCTTCAGAAGCCCAAACACATAATCACAGCACAGTAAGTAAGGCCAGACCTGAGAATGTTCAGAACAAGGCAAAGCTTGCAACATATGGGATACATGTTTTGCCTTCACCCTGGGAGCAATAAAAGCTGATCCCAGCCTGGATGGTTGCTTGCTTGCTGCACAGGGCTGATAAGTTAGTGTATGTTCCCAAAAGTTCAGCAAGATATTTGTGGCTTGCTAAGTGACTGCGGGATGAAATACCTTGATCTGTGCTGCGCAAGACACCAGACTAGAGGATCACAATGGTTGCTTCTGGTCTTATAATCTAAATTTTTTTTAACAAAATAATTTAGATAAATGTGAGATGAGGGGAAATCTTTCTGTCTGACTTAGCTTAATGACTCTATTGTCTTAACTGCTTGAGGGAAATTAAGTAAGTGGAGCGCAGTGACTAAAACAAATCACTGATGCGTCTTTTATAATATCTGTATAGAAAACAATGTATACTGTCAGTTCTGCTACTGTTTGAAGGCATCAGTAGGAAAGGATGCACACTTTGGTGCATTCATTTGTTTTCTTCATAAAATAATTTTAAGTAAGAAAAGCAGATAGATAGTTAAAAATATTATTGAAACCTCATTAAAATTTGAAAAAAGTGCTTAACATGGAACATTTTTGCTTGACTATTCTACAGTGCAAAAGATCAAATTCTGTATTGTGTATGTTATTTCAAGGAGGTGATATGGCAGTTGCCATGGCAACAAGACTTTTAAAAAGCTAAAATAAAGGATGTTGCTGACATGACCTATTGTAACAATAACTCACATGGCCATGAGATTCACGAAGATAGGATAAACTAGGGGAAAAAAAGGGAAAAAACTGTAGAATTGTATCTTTTAAAGAATTGTTTTCTCTCTTTTCCATAAATACAAATAAGCAAATTTTGCAAATACCTTCCAGATTTGGAAGCAGATAGATATGTCTGAAACTCTTACTTTAATGGTAATAAGTAACCAAATATCATCATTTAGTTTGGGTGGGGATCCATCCTATATTCACAGCAGAGTGGATTTTTTGTTTAGGAGCAAAGTTTGAGAGATGAGCAGAGCCCTGTGAGGGAATATGGATCTTCAAGGGTGTGTGTGCCTTGAAAACAGGAGCCTGCCACGTGCTGCAAGACACGAGAGAGCTTTTGGGGTGTGGGGCTGCAACAATGGCACCAAGCTCTGCAGCTGAGCAGAGAGCACTCACCTTAGAGCATGAGGCCCTGGTGCACAGCAGCACAAACATCCTTCCTCCACACCGAGCCCCCAGCCTGAGGGCTGTGTTTGGTACTGGGGAAACAGGGGTGCTGACCTCTGCTGCTGATGGACGATTGATCTTATTTCCTGCTCTTTCTTCCGTAGCTGAACTTTTACCTGAAGGCCTGTTCTGCCACTGCTTATGAAGAATTTACAACCTGTGAGTAAGCTCTTGCACACAAATTATAGTCAAAAAAGTACACCATGAAATACAGCAAAAAGCACAATCCAGTCATCAATAAAAAGTTATGAAGTCCACATGTCTGAAGATCACCTATGATAACGAACAGCAGTTGCACAAAGCATTCATACTGATCCACGGAAATAACATCTCATCAAAGTTCCATAAACCTCTTATGGATGCACAGATTGGGTAACAGATTGGGACTGTCTGTATGATCAGACAGCACACATGCTGACCCTCACCCCTCAGCCTCACCAGGACAGCCTGCATCCCTTTGCTCTGACCCAGGCACCTTTCCTTTGCTGCAGGAACCATCAACAGGGTTTGTTAGCAATCCCAAAAGTTTTGCTGCCTTGATGAGAAGGCTAAGCAGAGTTTTCTTCCAAGTTTCTTTCTCTTTGATTCATTTTAATGAGGGCAATTTCTTCACAATTAACATTTCAGACCACCTTTGACGCATGATGGCAGTGGAGTTCTTAAATATGCATATATATTCATATGCAGATATGTACGCACACACATACACATATTTATATGCAAGTATGCATCAAGAGACAATTTTTTCATTCATTCATTCATTCATTCATTCACTCATTCATTTTCATATTATAAGAAAGGGATCTGTGATTTGTCAAATAGAGGTTTCCCAAACACCCTTCCAATATTGTAAAATTTGATACATATTTTCTCTGTTGTTGTGACTGGATGGTAAAAAAAAAAATGGATGATCACATTAATTTTAATGCTTTGTACTTTAATGTTGAAGGGTTTTTTTCAAACCAAATTAATCACTGTTTATAATTTATTGAATATTAAGCAATTTGAATCCCTAGATAAGCCAGCTGCCCATTACAAAAAATATATTTGACATATGTTTGACTGAGTTCATAGAATCATGGAATATCCTGAATTGGAAGGAATTCCCAAGGATTATCAAGTCCAACTCCTGGCCCAGCACAGGCCAGCCCCAACAATCACACCATATGCCTGAGAGCATTATCCAAATGCTTCTTGAACTCTGGCAGGCTGGTGCTGTGACCACTTCCCTGGGGAGCCTGTTCCAGTTATTAGAACTAATGTGACTAAAACAACAATACAATTAAAGAAGAGGCAGTCTGTAGTTCACGTAAAAAGAAGAATCAAGAGCTTAGATACCTGGAAAAAAGTTGTGACATGCTGGGGTTATCATACTATACATGTCTAGACATACTATGATTTTCATACCATAAGTACAAAAATATAAAACTGAATCTCATATTCAGAAGGAGACTGGGATGCTGAGAGACATTTCTTGTGAGAGCAAGGTTTTGAAGCAAGTGACCACAGCCAGGTGCTCAGCCTGGACCTTTACAAAGGACCTTTACAAATGTCTCTCTTCCCCTTCCTCAAGTGCGAGGAGAGCCACGATGGAGCCTGTGTTTCCTTTCCACTGATGAAGTTAGTGCAGAATCTGCATAAGGACAAAACTGAGACTTTGTCTAAGCATCTAATTGGCACATTTTTTTTGAGTCTGCCCATTTGGGACTGAAAATAGAAACTGAGCCAGAAATAACCAGAATTCTCAGTAGAGAATATTCATAAGTCATAGTCCCTAAAAGCAATTACAGACTATTTCCAGCCTAGACTACACAGATGTTAGCCTTTTAATGAAATTTTGCTGTAAATTCTTCTTTCCAGGTACCCAAATTGTAAGTTCTTCTTTACACTTACAGTTATTTTTGCAAGCATTTCTATTTTTGTTGGAAGGGATCAAGAGGACGAAATATTAAAATTTTATTTTACTAGTGTGGAGTCTTTAGAACTAAAAAAGAAAAGAGCAAACATGAAAACCCAAAAGACTTCCAGAAACATGTAAGTTTCTCTAACTCAAACTAAACCCAAAAAACAAAGTAACGAAATGACACCAAAAAAGTCAACGAGAACAGTTTTTTCTTGATTTTGAGAAAAAGCTGAGATAAAAAGGTCGCATGAGGCTTACCTTATGTTCTCTAATATTGTTTTTTTCTTACTATCACCTTATTTTGTGTCACTGAGGTCAACTGACTTATTGTATGGCAAACATTATGTGATGCCAAATGTAGGTCTCTGATTTGAAATACAGATATATCTGGTTCCAGCCATCATCCTCTCCTGACTAACACATGAAGAAATCCTGTATGCTCAGGAGAGCAGGCTAGTTATTGCCATAACTAAACACTTTAAATATTTTGCTGAAAATAAAAAGAAATGTTGATATTCACTGAATTATTAAATCACTCTGAATTAATAAATACTACTAAAGGAATGACACAATGAGAAAACATAATGGAGTTTGTTGACAGTAATCTCTGGTAGAAGGTAATGCCAGTTAGGGAATAAAAATATTTTTTTCTGTATTAATTGTTTCAGTTAGAATGATAGAAAATGGAGATGAAATACTTAGGTTGTTTGTTCTGATTAAGTTTTTACAAAGAACTGTGGCAAAAACTGATTATGCAGTTCTATAGCTGAAAAAAATATTAGATACTGGTTTTCTTATTTAAATTTACCCCAAATATAATTTCCGTATTTGCTTTAAATTTTATTTATAAATATTTCTGAATTTTAAAATTTCCCATAATTATTCTCTGAATACTTTTAAGGGAAAAAAAGCCTCGAAACAATGAAAAACACTGTTTGTTATAACATTATTTGAAAAAATGATATGATAGAATTTTAATAGTTTCACATTCTACATGCAAATCTATTTTATCTCATTCATAATGCCAGTGTGGTGCACACTGGTATGTTGGCTCAGTACCTTCAGTGTGCTTTCATGGAAACAAATTATAAAGTCAAACAACTTCATCTGACTGAGTGTCAAACACTGCCAGAAAGTTGGTTAATTTCAGCCAGAAGAAGGAACTAACTGAAAACTATGGGTTTAATTATAAGCAAGAAGACTGGTTACCAAGGAAATAACAAGCTACAAAAACCAGAGGTGGGAAAATCTGCAAAATTCTGAAAATGTAAAAAGCCACAGAAGGTAATGAGGACTGTCCCCTGACACTGAGGTAAGTATAAAGAAAGGATGAAAACATGAAACAAAATTTCCCCAGAAGTGTGTCCAGGTCTTCAGTGGTTCTTGCTTGAGCCATAGGGGGTTATTTATGTAGGAGAGGCTCAAAGGGGTTTTTGTTCATACTAATTTCTCTGCTTGTTTTATGTCAACAATATCATGCAGCAGAGAGTCCCAAGCTTGCCTGTGAGCTGTGCCACAGGCCACATCCATCTGTTGGTTTCGAACACATCAACTGTTAATTATGAGTGATTCTCTCTCATTTTCATACAGAGAGGTGAGTAGACTGTTTTGCTCCTCATCTCACCCTCTGTGATACAGGTTTCATAAATTTGCATTACATTTCTTTTCACCTCTTTTTCTGACTGGTACAGTCCCGTTTGGTTAACTCTTCACAAGTGCCATCCCATACCTCTTATCACCTTACCCCTCTTCTAAACATCTCCCAGGCCTACCAGATATTTATTGAGGTGGGGGTGCAGGACTGTGTGCATCATTTCAGAAGCTGGTGTGCTTTGGACCTAATTGATGGATTAACAATGCAATCATGTTTCTCCCTGCTCCTTTCTAGGTTCTTATATTGGATTAATATGATGAAAGGATGGCCCTACACAATAGGTGTTTCTTCCAGTTTAAATTCAATGAAAGGATAGCAGCCACTCGGATGTAAACCCTATCCATTGCATGGACAAAAATCATGGTAGCCAACACATTGCCCTATTTCCTTCTGATTCACAAACACTGGCTTCATTTAATCATTTTAGGCACAGCTCCTGGTTAGCTTAATTAATATTTCCCATAAAGCAAGTCAGCAGAAAGACCTGAGATCAGGATAGCTGATGGAGTCAACATAGCTATGACATAGTGCATTTTACCAGAAAAATGCATTTGATTATATCTGTCAACAACTCTGAGACAAACTACTTAATTCTGAGTTTTATCCTTTCTGTGCAAAGGAAACCATATGGGAGGAGAAATATTGCAGTTACTCAAAGTTTGCTTAATGTATTTGTCTTCATATATCTACTGAAAGGAAAGAAAAAGGCTCATTTCCCACAAGCTCCATTTATTTCTTGGATAGTGATTAATATATTCTTCTTACTGGAATAAGAACCAAATGAATGCAGTCTATTATCTGTCCAGTAATTTTAAACAAATATATTCCTTTATTCTTTCTCCCCTGCGTGTGCTGCAATCTGCCTTAGTGAGTCTGGAAATCACTGCTACTGCAGCTCTCCTCAAACTTCTTGAAGTTCTGGACTTTTCTGAGCTCAGAGAATTTAAATCTATGGACAATTTGAAGGAAAACACAGAATCACAAGGAGATGAAAAGGAAAAAGAAATTCTTAGAAATAAATAAATGCTGCTTTCTGATTTTTGGAGAAATTCTGTTTCCCACATAAAAAACCCATCAAAGCTGTAGACTACAGTTTTTAGAAATATAAGTAAATGTGGAAATGGAAATATAGCTTTTAGAAATTAAAGTAAATGTGGAGACCTAATGTTCCCTGTTCTAGAGAAAGTCCTATCAGTCTGTTCAGACTCTAACAATAACAAACTAAAGAAGCTGTATGAATAATAAACTCTTGAACAATTGCCCACAGGCGATATTTGCTGATGGTGAAATTAAGACATGAGGAGGTGGAAAAGGAGTAGGTGTAAAAGATTTAAGAGGAATAGAAAGAAGATAGAACAGCGGACACAGTGGAGGATGGAGAATTGACAGCAATATTCAGGGTCTAAATTCGCTATTAGCTTGCAAGGAAATGAAGTAATATCATTTAAATTTAGCAAGGTGGGTTGCTGAGATACATGCAGAAAATAGAGACTTCAAGAATTTTCAAAGAAAACACAAATTATATTTTGATGATCAATCTGTCCCACAGTCTTCCCATTCTCTTAGTGAGCAGAGCTGGCTGCATGAATGAAGAGCCACAGATAAGCACACAGCTTTAAATTCAACTGTGTTTTTTTCTCTTTTGGGTATAAAATGATAATTTTACAAAAAGCACAAGCTCATATGACCTTGCTCAACTTTTTTTGAGTTCAAATTCCCGCTGGGATCTGGAGGCTGGTATTTTTCTCAGTATTTTACAAACCTTCAAAAATGGTAGCCCACCCATTCAAGTGCTATCTGAGCCTCAGGGAGCTGAAAAGAAAACTCCAGTAGCGGATGGTTCTGAATTTGAATTATCATCGACCAGTGCTTTGGTGTGATAACTTTTCACAGGCACAGAGATTCTGAAAGCAACTATGTGTTCTTACACTAGCTCATGGAACAGACTTGGTTTTTTGCATTCAATTATCCCCTTTTGCGAGCCTTCCAGTTCTGTTTGTCAGTGCTTTCTGAATCAGACTGAAAAGATAAGGAAATTTTCATGGACAATGAAAATGTGACATGGCAGAATGCAACAGCCTATGAAAAATTATGCAAAAATTACAGTAAACCACAAGGATGATGTATATAGATTTTGACCTTTTTTGTTTTATATTCAAAGAATAATATCACAACAAAAGGTTCATTTTCTTTTAAAAAGGGAGGAAAATGTTAGTATTTTAAAATGAATATTGTGACTTCCAAGAAAGTGTAATTCTCAGTAAATACAATGTAATCAACATGCGCATTTTCAGATAGGCACTGACATTGTGAATTGAGGCTATGTGACCCAGGAATCAGCTGCTCCATGCACAGTCTCTTCCCTTTCCTGAGTGACCTTCAGAGCTAGAGACCAGTGACAGACTGGGAATACAGATTTCTTTAAACTGATTTACCCAGTGCCCAAAATCTTGGTGATGATTCCTTGTGAAATTTTGCTGATGCTTTGACAGATACATAGGTAGATAAATTGGGCCATTTATGGTAATGTTTTGCTTTCCTGGTTTTTTTTCCTCCAAGATGAAATGGCAGTGTTTATTTTCTTCAAGGGAATGTATTAGTATTCCTTTTCCAAGTAACATGGTTATGTGAAAAAGGCAGGAGGCTCCATTAGAGCAAACCTGAAGCTGCAACATTTACGCATCAAGGAAATCTGAAAATGTAGCATAGTGATAATTTTGTCCAACTGCTTCTGAAAAATGAAAAGCCATCAAAATACAGACAGGCATAAGCTGCCCAATATAAACTTGAGCAGCAAGGTTCTTTCAATCATTTGGAAGGAAGTCTGACATCCTTAAAATATATTTTTCCTTCTGCACATGCTTTGAAGAGAGTGGAATAGAATTATTCCTCCACTAAAAAAAATTGTATGAGAGAATTCTTTTCAGAGTTTCAGTTTTCTGACATTTGATTAAAAAATAAAATAAAATACTCTCTTCACTCCCAGACACCAAAAGAAATGTGATTTTAAATGACATGGGAATTTTTAATAGAATTTCTTATTTCATCAGCAGACTTTTTTTTTCGGAACTGGTGAAAAAAATCTATTTCTGATGTTCAGCTATCCTGTTGAATGGAGCTAAGCTCTTATATAAAGTCTCAGAACATTATGGTCTACTCCTTAACTATGAGGCTCAAAAAGTGCAGAATCTGTCTAATTGAAATATCTTCAAATCAATCGGTAGCCATTTCTCAAATCCCACTGATAGAAATCATATACATGCAGGATCAGATAGTTATCTGCAGGAATTATCTATTGTTTGTCTAAAATCTATAAAGAGACAGGAACTGATTAAAACTGTATGTACAAACATACACACAAAATACACTTAAAACCAAGTAAATATTGAGGATATAAAATCTGACACCTGGAAAAACACTGTGCCTAAAGAGCATTTCTAGTGGATCTGCGGAGAGGGTCCTAGTGTAATTTTGACTGCAGGAAATTTTATAGTGACAAATTTTCTTTCATTCCAAATGGAAATTAGAATAAAAATAAAGACGGAAAACCTGGTGTGTTTAAAATCATGCCAGTTATCAGGGCAGAGAGAAACTTTGAGTGGAAGGTTTCCATCTCTCTCTTCTTGCAGTAGTCTATAGAGGTGGTCGACACCTCCACTTCACTGGTCCCAAGCATCCAGAAAGGAGGGCAAAAGTCCTGTGAAAAATGTGACCTCATGGAGGAGGTCAGGAAACAATTCAGTTGCCACTGCAGGGTTCTTTAATAGCATCAGGTAGAAGGCTGTGTCTCTCTTCCCAGCAGCCATTCACCAAACTGTCTAGCTCCTCAGATGAATGGAGTAGGTGCATTACCAGCGAGTCTCATTCATTACACCAGTCTGACTCACTCCGGGGAAAAAAAGAAAACAGATCACTGAACAAGACAGATTTCTATGGGAAAAACTATGTGGTTGTACATCACAGTAAAACTTTCACTGGATGCATTTTCTCTTCCTATATGTAAGCTAAAGAGGGGAAAGCACTCAAATAAGGATCACTAGGCACATTTAAATACCTGGGTTGTGCAAACAGGAATATTTAAACGTCTCAAATTTTTCCAGTAAATAAAAAAAGTCTTAATTAGAAGACTGCTTAATCATTTTTGGTGCTTTGAGCACCCTGGAGAATAGAGAAAATAACTTAATAAGAGGCAAAGAAGAAGCAGAAAACTTTCTAGTCATGAAGGGACATCCTGTGAGCCATAGGACATGAAATCTACACAGATTGTAAATTCTCCTTCTCCAAAGGCATTTTAGAAAGAGGTTTTGCATGCTTAGATCAGAAAAACTACAAAGACACTTGGTCAAGTCAAAATATAGACCAAGGAATCATTTCCCATCTCTTCCAGGATCATGTTTCCATCTCCAATTTATTAGTGAAAGCACCTGTGATATACTATAAAGCATTATGCCATCTGGTTTTGTAAGACAAAGTAGGTCACCTAAAGGCAGTAGTGATCATTAGATTACTGACACATGAAGAATTGATTGTAAGAATCTCTTCCTAGTACAAAAATTCCAAAAAAGAAGAAAAAAAACCAACTCACCATAATTATGTTAAAAAACCAAAACCAAATAAAAAAGTATTTCTGACTAACCGTCAGAGAGCACAAAGCAACTTTTCAACTGAGGCAAAAGAAGAGATACAACAGAAGAGCTCTGTTTCAAAGGCTGCCTATGGGATTTCTGGCAGCACAGAGGAAATATTCTAAGGAACCCAAATTGCACCACAGATGGTAAGGGCAACTATCCATAAGCATTTTCTTTTGACATGATTTATACTTGCAGTAGTAACTTCTTAGAAAGACAAGTTATCTACGTACAAATTCACCCAAAAACATTGAAGCCTCAAACATCTTGAATGTATGTAACATTTTTGAATCTCAGCAAAGCCTTCCATACTGTCCCACACAGTGTCCTTCTGGACAAAATGTCCAGCATTCAGCAGGATAAACATGTGATGCCACTGGCTCAGGGGCTGGGCACAAAGAGTTACAGCAAATGAGGTGACATCAAGCTGGCCACCTGTCAGCAGTGGGGCTCTTTAGGGCTCCATCCTCAGCCCTGCACTCTTCAACATCTTTCTTAATGAGCTTTGTTAATGACACATGACTAAAATCAATACTTAGTAAGTTTGCTGGTGCCACTAAATTGGGAGGAGCTGTTGATTCCCTCAGAGACAGGGAGGCTCTGTAGAGAGACATCAACAAATTAGACACATGGGAATCACCAACCATGTGAAGCTGAACAAGGACAAGTGCCAGAATCTGCACCTGCAACACGCAGGGACAACCCAGGATGTGTGTATAGACTGAGGAACAGGAGGCTGGAGAGCAGAGCTCTGGGAAGGGACCTGGGGCTCGAGTCTGAGTCAGCAGTGCCCTGGCAGCCAGGAGAGCCACCTGTGTCCTGGAGGCATCAGGCACAGCATCACCAGGCAGGGAGTCCTGCACAGAGCCAGGAGCTGGACTCGATGACCCCAGTGGGTCCCCTCCAGCTCAGGATATTCTATAAAGTTCCATTTTAGGGGAATGTTCAAATATGTAATTCTTGCAAACAATTATTTTATAGCCCAACTCCTGAACACAATGACCTCTTATTTCTCTCTTACGCAACTGAAAATCTTTACCATAAAAATGTTTTTTAAAATTCTCTCATCTTCCCTTTCCAGAACGAAAAATTACTATGTGAGGTGCTAGACTGTGTAAATGCACCCCAAGATTTTTTTTTTAAATGGCTTTCTATGGATTGGATGTTTTCTACCTTCTCATTTTCTTCTGGAATCTAAATGTGAAGTTCTTGTGAAAGTGATGTCAAGCTGCTCACGTAATACAGTTATTTTCCTACCATCACTGCACTTCTCATTAGGTTTTTTTTCTTCAGTCTAACAATGCCCAAGAGGCCATAAAAATTTAAATAAGCTGCAGGTTATTAATCAAAGAAGACTTTTATAGAAATCAACACAAATTGAAAGCCATAGCTGTTTATAAGAACTGCAGTAATTAATGAGGGAAATAATGCTGGTCAATATAACAAGGTAACTATTGGAAATTAGGCATTGGAAAACATTATGGCATTACAGGAAATCTGGGTGTGACAAGACTTTTAATAAACAATGGCTAAAAAATGCAGATTATCTATTTGAAAAAAGATAAAAGAGTACCACTAACATTTTTAGAACGGGGATAATTTTAACATTGAGCTTGTAACCAGAAGATGGAAAGCCGTGAAACGATTGTCAGGCAGCTTCTGAATTTGTTGGGCTGGGCCCAGCTTTGCTCTTATAGACAGTAATGCATGGCAGAAGCTGTCTGGGATATAAAATAGAATAAAGAAAAGAAGAAGGCCAGACTTGGAGCCTGAATTCATTTGCATGTGGAGCTCACTCATTTTCATTAGTGGGTTGCTCAAACACAGATGTTGTTTGCACCCCAAAGTATCTGCTTTAGTGGATAAGGGGCCAACGATTTCAGCATTAACTGGTATGCTCTTTAAGATCTTTAGCCCAAGAAATTCAGAAACTAAAAATAATAGGGGGAAAGAGTGTTCAAGTTAACTGAAAGTATAGTCTATACACAAAACCTGGTAAAAAATGGCAAAATTAGGGAGCTCTTTAATGTAAATTTTGGGGGGAAAACAGTGTAAGTTAGAACAATGTAAATCAGGAAATCAGAGTGAGTCACTACTTAAAAGGACAGAAGAAAGGCAAGACTTGCTCTAAAAATACACATAAAAAAAAAAAGAAACAGATGTAGCTATTGAAACTTTTATTTACAGGATAAATTGTTACTTAAAAATGGCAAGAATGAGATGAGTACTTATGGCTTATCTTGCTTCACTCCTTAAAGGCACAAATATATTCCTGCCCTGTGGTAATAATGTACTTACAATAATAGCCAAGGAAGGTGGTGAGCCAGAGACCAGAATAGAAACCTAAATGGAGTATGGAAAATTGGGTCTAAAATTTGCTTCTCAGCTCAATTATTAACAATTTGTGTTGAATGTACTACCTGAAAAAAGGTCATGTTTAAAGATGAAGGCAGCCAGGGAAGCACTGCTCAGTACAGTTTATTACAGCTAAGCAGGAAGCTCCTGGCAGAACACAACAGAGACTGACTGAGCTGCTGCATACCCTGGCCAGCCAGGGGGAGGCTGAAATGAATGCCAGCAGGGAAAACCAAACCTAATGGGATTACACATGGACAGTGTCACCAGGAGAAAAGAGTGGTGGACTCTGACCAACTCCTGCTCTTCTGTTGTGCCCCTCCTGTGGCACACAGGCCATGGTTCTTGCAAAGCAAGGACAACTTCTTACCTGCTTTGCCAGAATTCCCCTGGCAGAAAGGATACAGAGTCTGTGATGTGTCTGGCTTTGGGCTCGTATCTTTCTTCTCACCTGAATGTAATGAGAGAGCAGAATCCTCTCAGCTAACCACCCTGCCACCTCTAGAGACTGGCTGCTCATGCAGTGCCCCTCACTACCTGCAAACTTTTGGATCATGATATATCCATCCTGGAATGAACAAGGATTGATCTCTTGCCTTTTACCCTTCTGTGTGTAGAAGTCTGGGAGAAGCTTGCTAACAGAAGCTAATGAGGAAATTCAGTTAAAAGGTGGTTCAACACTGGTTGGAAGAAAACCGGAAAGCAGGAAGAATGGAGCCACTTTGAAGAAGAAAAGAAGCATAAATGTCAGTAATGCAGAAGGACACAGCTAGTGAGAGCAAAACTGGGGAACTATGAGAGAAACAACTGTATGGCACTTTAGTATCATGCTGTTGATGAGTAGTGTCCAGAGTGAACATAGACAGCAAGGAATTTTACCTTTTTACAGCAAATAACTGCGTCTGTTATGTCTTTTTGTGAGCGTAACACTTACTGTGTCCACTGTCTGGAGAGGACAGCATGGCCTACCAGGACCATATGACCTGAGTGTATTGAAACAGTGAGGGAAATTTTTGATAAAAGCAAAAATTCCTCCTCTTGTCTGAGCAGACTGTTTTCACAAACCATGCTTTATAGAGTAATTCTATAAATTAGAATTAGAGCTTGGATTTTAGGTGGCTGTTTAACTTTCCCTGTGGTCATTGCACAGGCTTCTATGAGATGGCAGTGACCTTCTGGGGACCTTGTCCATCCAAAGGGAGTGAACATTAGTTGCAATTCAAATCCAGCTGTACAATGTTTTGAGAGAAGGAAAATATAAAGATACAGAGAGAACAAGTTCAGGTGAAGGTAAGACCCAGGTATTCCTGGCTTTTGAGCACTGATGGATTTTGTTCCCTAAATAGGCACTGAAACAATAGGAAGGGATATTGCTGTGCAACCAGAGAATGACAAATTTAGTAGCTATATTTAAGAATAGGCAATGTTTCAGACAACCATAAGCCCATTAGTCTGACCCCTGTGTTACACAGGGCTCTAGATCAAACTGTGTAGGAAAGAGTAAAGAATGGAAAGGAAAGGTGAAAAAGCATAAGCTGTGGCAGACTAAATGAGGTCAATTTCGTATCTGTACAGAACAGGTAATTAAAGATCCAGAGTAAGCAGGCAGAACTACCTAATCTATGTGAACTTCAGTGAGACATTTAAAGCAGAACATACTGGAGAAGACAGAAGCTATTTAAATCACAGAGAAAATAAAGAATGGCTAATGCAAAGGAGTGTCAGGTGACATGTATTTTGAGCCATTGCCAATACCTGAGGAAGATCAGAATATTTTATGGGAATAACTGAATGATCACAAGGCTTGGAAAAATAGAAATAGTTTAAATTTAAGAGTGCAATGTGCAAAAGTGCAAATCATGCCTTAGTAAAAAGATAGCAAAAATGACTGCTCCAAGCTGACTCATCATCAGCTGAGAGCTAAAAATGATAAAAATGTCTGGGCAAAGCAAAGCATTGTTAGGAGAGCTACAGTCTACCAATGTGTCGCAACAGAAAAATTAAATAAAACAAAAAAAACCTCCAAGAATTTATCAGTTGCACCATTTCCAGAGGAGATAAAGGTATGTTGATGCACTTTACAAAGCATTGTGGAAATTCCAACCATAAATGAATGCATAATTCCAATCACTCACACTCAAAAAAGACAAAGTCAGACTGGAATGGAGGAAAGGAATAATGAGACTGAAACAGCCTTCTCTGTTTAGCTTAGTAAAACAAAGCTTGAAATCGAACACATTTTTGTAAACAAAGGGTAAACACCATAAGAAAAACCTGCTAGAGTAGTAGCAGACTCAGGGGTATGAAAAGAAAACAAATGTACAAATGCCAAATACTTTTAAATGTACAAATGCCAAATGCTTTTAAACTGCAGACAGGGACTAGTTATGTCATAAAATGAATAAAGAAGAGGCTAATGGAAAGTATAAGAATAAGATAATGAAATTTCCTGAAGATACAAATTTTGAGGCATGTCAATAAAATGGGGTGTTGGAATAGACTTCTAAAATTCGATTACAGCAACAAAAAGATTCAAAATTAAAACCCCTAATATATTTAAAATATAATTGCATGGGTTCTAGAAAGAAATATTGATACATTTAACTGAGCTAGCAGGAGACTGGACTGGCTGACCCTTGTAGTTAAACATTCTCACTTTACTTCTTCAGAAATACGTAACCTTATGTTAGAGACTTCAAAAAGCCATGAGCTGCATCGAATTTTTAGAAACACCTGACCACCCCAGATGTTTCTTTTCTAAAGAAAGCAACTAAGTCCTCAAAGCTCACAGACAAATTTAGAAACCACTCCATTGTGAGCAAATATATCCATCTTCATTCCATCTTTTAACAGTTATGAAACAGAGCTAAGGAGGAAAACTAACCTCTTAGCTACTCTCCACTCTTGACATGTAGGCCACAAGGAATTAGATAATCTCCCTTCTCATTGTTAAGCATGCAACACAGCCCTGTGTTTTGTGCCCTCTAAAGGGGGTTCTACAATGAAGGCCATTATGTGCACTTAACATGCAATTAATGCATGTTTCAAATTATGGGTTTGATTATTAATGCTGTGCTGTTGTGCTTATCTGATGTTTCCTTATATGAAACAATGAAACAAAACACATGTACCCTAGTTCAGCAGGAGCTGTCAAATTAGAAACGGTTACAAAGTAATAATTAGGGAAAATGGATCACAGCGTTCAGGCTTCAGCAATGATTGTCCCTCTGCGGGCCATTAACAAAATCCCGTCATTGGATCTGCATGAAATTTTAATGAAGCCACAAGTAAACAAACTGCGAAACGTTGTGGGCAGCAGTTCCCTTGCTTTATGAGGAAGATTTTCATATGATACTGGGCTTCTTCTCCATTTTTCCCACCTTTTCCTCCTCATGCCAGTGATTTTGCTTAGGGAGGATTAATTAAGATCTTCTCACACTGTGGTATTTGAAAAATGGTGGTGTCTTTCTACCCCTATAGTATAGATCAGCTGCCATTTTATCAGTGGGATAGGCTGCATTTTATTTATTTATTTACTCAGGAAAACGCAGGAATCATAGGCATGATCTCGAGATGCTGTCACAAACCTCCAGGCCCCCAGCTGAAGCGCAGGGCTCTGGGGCGGGGCACTTTGACACCAAACACCGGCGAGGGCGTAGCCGACTCCACCGAGTCCCCTTCTGGAAAGGCTTCCACCGATTCCTTCTCTCCCGACTGGCGCGCAAGAAGAAACCGCAGCTATTTCACCTTCCCGAGCCTGGAGGAGGAGGGACTCAGCGTGCAGGTTTTTAAAGGAAGGTTTAAAAAAAGCGGGGTTTTGAAGAGCGCTCCTGCAGCCCGGCCGCCGCGGGCGGGCTCGGGGGTGACCCCGGAGCGCCCCGGGCTGGGCGGGCAGCGGAGCTGCGCTGTCCCCATCTGGTGGCCACGGCAGGACGAGAGAGGCGGAGGGAAAGAGCGGCGCATCGCGGGGACAGTCTCTCGGGGCCGCTTGTTGTTTTAACACTTCTCCCCCAGATTAGTTTATATGAGGTCAAAGGGGCTTCGGTGCTTTCGCTTGCCTTCGGCTGCTCTTGATAGTGGTGGAGAGGGCTGCCGGAACTAGTGATGATATTTATTAGGTTCATTTATTTCCTTGTAAGCATCTAAAAAGAGAGATGAAGCCACTGGTTTCTTAAACTTCGATATCTCTGACACTCCTTCATTTGAAGATTCATAAACTGTTTCTGTCTTTTCCAACAAATTCCCTTTGGGGAATCTGCTGACAGATGTAAACTGACCTCTCCATTCAGCCTGGAGAGTCCCACCGCTTCAGATTTGTTCAGGAAATGTCTGAAATTGAAAAGAGTGCTCTGGGAAATATTTTTATAGGTTACAATGAAAGGAATTTGAGTCCTAAAAATATTTAACATACAGAGAACTTTGAGGAAGATGTTCCAGTTAGCAGGTCTCCTGTCCATCAGTCATTTTTGGCAATGAGTGAGCTGGACAGGACACTCGGCAGCTCCAGTGTTTCCTCCCTGGGGCATCCTCAAGCCACTACAGAGTTTGCAAAGCTGTCACAGGCAGGGCCAGGCGTTCATTCTGTGCCCTCTGGGCAAAGGCTGCCATGTAGGCAGCTCACTTCCCCCTGGATGCATTCAACAAGGTCTGCAAGGGTACAAGTGGCAGAAATTAGGTAACCCAGCGGTCACGTGCCTATTCATTATCACTGCTCTGATTGGCCTATAAAAACCTGCAAAGGCAATGAGCCAGGCAGAGAGGCCATTGCAATGAGAGGGACACTGCTGTGGAATTGCAGGGATATGGGGACTTTTTCCAATTGCAGTGATCTATGTCCCTGGGATGCTGCAATGTGTGTTGGCGAGTCACAGCTGCCCCAGCACAGCAGTGAGTTGCAAAGCTCTGGAGGTATTGTCTAGGAAGTAACTGGGAATGGGTTGACTTTGAGTCCCACACTGCTACAGCAGGTATTATTGCAAGGCATGTAGCAAATACTGATGTTTGAGGGGTATGATCACTGGCACTTGCCCTAAGACAGCCAGTTTGTGAAGTTATTCAATTCCCTTTTTTTGTTTTCTGTTTTCTTCAAATGTTTTTGAAAAGTTTTCATCTGAGGCACTGTCACCTGTAGATATGCTGGATGAAAAGTATATTCTCTTGTCTCAGGTGTCCAAATCTTGGGAGGCAAATGTCTGAGAAGAAAAGAAATGCTTCACCTCTGCTTGATTGTATTTCCACAATATTTGCCTGGGAAAATGGCATACAGAGCTCGAACTCATGTTGTTCTGGCTACTGCACGTGCATCATTCACCTGTAAAGTCCAGCTGCAGCTCAGCCCATATCCCCAAAGCCTCCAGATCCAGCAACACATTATATATTTCCCTGGATCCCTCTGAAATATTCTCTCATGCCATATGACATGGCCAGTGCTGGTGGCTGATTGCTATTTAGATTAAGTGTCTCAAAATCAGATTTGATAAACTATGACAAGAAAAATCATGACTGGACAAAAATAGGCTCAATCTAAAATTCCATAATCGAATTAAAACTATGAAACTGGCAGATAGTTGAAAGTTGGTCTGTGAATTCTCCACACATAGCACAAAATTACTTTTATTGATTTATTTCCTCCAACCTCAGATTAAGCTATTTCTCCTTATTTTGGAAGTCTGGAGTTATTTTCCTGTCCTTTCCTGCTGACTGGTTATTCAGTTTTTGGTTTGTTTTTTTGAAAATAATTCTACTCTGAGATAAACCTGAAGATCTCAATGCCAGGCTGACCCCAGAGCAATGAAGTAGTTTCACAGAAACTTCCTTGATCCAATCCTCCTGAAATTTTCTTGTACCAAAAAAATGTACAAGCATTGAGAAAGACATAGGCTTTGCCAACAAGATATAGATATCAAAAAATCCAAGCGGGAAATGAAAATGACATTCTTCTTCCCTTACTTTTCTCTTCAATGCCTGTCAAGAGCTTAGCTTAATGGAAAGCGTCTCAGAGCTTTTTAAAGGCTTTTTTCCTGCATTTCAACATTAACAAACTGCCTTAAATGAAAGGATAGAATGAGGTGATTCATTGAAATAGATTCTATACCCAAATAACCATAAAGATATACAGTCATCTCATATCACTGCATGTCAAATCTGGATGATTCCAAGCTTTGGGGCAAGCTGTCTCCTCATCCTAACCTTGCGCCGAGACCTGGCTCTGCACCGGGGCATTTGGTGCCTCTCTTTCCTTCTTCTTTTTTGCATTTAGTCAGAAAGAGTGTGGTCAGGGGAGATAGGAGCTCTAACCAGCTCCAGTTGCAGACTGTGGGCCTGTAGCAAGCTGCAGTGCCTTGCCAACTTGTATAGCCCTATATGCTTGTACAGACACCAGGTTCTGCTTCAGGATCAAAAGCACTCAGCCCTGTCCAGAGATATGATGTGCCTTGGGTGAACTCCCTGTCAGATCACTCGCTTCATGAGAAGAAATATAAAAGCACGTCTTGCTTTATTTCAGTATCACTGGGTGATTTAATTCCCACCATAAGGCAAGCAATGCCCTTCTGCTGGTGAAGATAGTTTTCAGTATGTTATCAGTACTGTATTTTCTAGAATAAACTGATTTAAGAAGTCAAGTAAGTGTGTCTGCACCTGGCATCATGCACAGAAATTCAACCACAGGAAACTTGTGCTTATTCTTTTTTAATTCCCTTTAACCATCAGGGATCTCTGCATGTACAGAGAAGAACTAGCTGCTGAAAGAAAACGGAAAAAACTTATCACCTTTCAGCTTCCACTTCTAGTATGCTACGTGACCTGCCATAAAGACAAAGAATGAAAAGATTCAACAGTCCCTATGTCAGCTCTGTGAACAACTTCTCTCTTTCGCCATAACTTTGTTATTTTCTCACTGGCCATTACTAGTAGATAAAAAGATGTTGCTTCTGAACACATTTTCCTTCACTTTGTTTTTGAAGGAAAACAAGCTGGAAAGATTCCTATGTCATGGACCTGTACTGATTCATTCACTGTATCATTGAAGGTTTGTTTTGTATTGTTGCATTGCTGTGAGAAAACAAACATAAGGAAAGGCAGCATGGTACAAATTCTGGTTCCTTTTTCGAATCTACTTTGCCTTTGTCTATAATCCACAGTCTCTGGTGGCAACACAAGACACCGCTCCCTGTAGGAAATGTAGAACAAAAGCAAGGGTCTTGAATAAAATATTCCATGGTGTTTTTCTCTGTTGCTTCCTAGTGGAGATAACTCTGCACTTTCCAAGCAATATGAAAGCAAACTCCTCTTAAATATGTCACTGTAGGCTGCCTGTTTGTTTCCACTAAGAATTCTGTTCTTGTAACTGACAACTAAATAGACCATTTGCTATCACTGTTAACTTAAAGTCTGCTGCTGATCACCTAGTAGGAAAAAAGTAATATTCTACTTGCTTGGGTTTTTTAAGTGAGAATTTCCAGCTACAGTTCTTCATATAACATTCATTTGACAACATATACCCACAGACCACCAGCTTAGATGCCAGTTTTTCTGCTATTAGTTAACCCTTTCTTGGGCTACATTATTTGTAGAATATTGTGTTTAAATGGACTTCATTTGTGACTGACTTCCCACTAAAATGGAAGAATACAGGATATGAAAAGTGAGATTAATATATGACACACAGAGAATTTGCTGACAACCTGATGGATGACTTGATTGCTGCTTTGGAGGAAATAACGTTATAGGACTAAATTCGGAATGTAAGTAAGCCCGGAGGCTGTCTAATTTACTGTGGCTTGCATCAATTCTAAGTAAAGACTGGAGGTACTGTGCATATGTCAAACACATCTAGACCTTCCAAAAACTGACTGTTCTTAGTTTCTTTTAACTCTACCTGAAATTTCCTTAAAGGCGAGGACTATGTGCATTTACTTTTTTCTAAATATACTGAATTACCTACTTTCTTGTCCCAATGGGGAGGCAAATTTATGAAAGGCTTATAAACCAAACCCAGAGGGAAGAATTACACAGGGAATTGTAAGAATTACAAAATTGTTATTGTTAATAAATGTATTTTAATGAATTTTCTAATTATAATTACAAAGAACTATAGAAGAAGGAACAGTCAGATCAGAAACTCTTGATCTGAAAATGGGAGCTGTACCAGAACAGGTGCTCTACAAAAAGAAGTACAGAGATTTGGCTACATTAGTGATGAAGCTGTTGGTCTTTTGCAAGCCTTGACAAGTCTTGGTAAATGGCAGGTCATCATGGTATTAGATGGCTTAAAACTTTCCAAGATCCGGGCACCATGTATGCATGGATTTGTGAAATGCAGTGCATGGAGATGCTGGGTTGGTCTTCCTCAGAGCAGACAGACAAGCTCTGTACTTGCACAGCAGACAATATCCTCCCTTTCCCTTTGCAAAAGTTTGGAATTGTGCATTCTGCCCTCACAGAGAGCTTAACAACAGGAATTAAGAGGAAGAGTGTTTTTGTCTGAGGCAAAATCCCAAATCTTAAATATTTGGACATCTAAACACAATTACCTTATCGTCAGGGTTAATGAAAGTCAAGCCTGGGTGCAAATTCTCCTCCATGCAAACCAGACTTCTGTAACCATAAAACCCTGAATTATGTCCCTGAAACTCGAGGTCTGAGTCATCTCTGCTCTTATCCATTCAGGAACAGAAAAAAGAAAATGTTCCTTAAAAAATATTCATCACCCCCAATGAATTGGTGTGTTTGCGTTGCCAAGCAACTGTGCTGCATCTCTGCACCTCCGAGACCCATGGGTCAAAACCCAATGTCAACATAAAAGTTTGAGAGTCCAGTCAGGATTATGGCATATAAATATTGATGAAGAAAAAGGCAGAAGAGGGTGTACATCTGCAGCCCTGTTTTTAGAGGTAATGTGGTTCCCAATTATGCTACCAGTATAATAGCCAGGTTTTTCCAAAATCACAAGACAAGTGGTTTTCATCCTGCAAAGACTTGGTTATTGAAGAAGATATATTGTAAGGATGTAGAAACACCTATGGGAACCCCAAAAAGTTGGGTGTTGGCCCTCACTGACTTATTTCAGGTGGAAGAGCAGCTGATTTTCACCAGCAAGGGCAGATATATTCCATTGACTTCCCATGTAAATGCATTTTCTTCATGTCCTCTTGCTGAATGTTGTAGTGACATGGATGAAGTGATGCATTCATCCAAGTATCAATATGTTTATTGATACACACCAGTGATTTAGCAAAGTTTGATAGTAAATCTTACAGTGTTTTTACAGCATTCCATGGCATGGTACTACACAGCAGACAAGGTCAGCCAAACCTTTTAGGGAGACCCTCCTGTTGAGCCACGAGACTCAGAAATCCCTTGCATTCTAAACATCTCAGAGAGGAATTGAAGTGCCTCTGGATCCAGACTTAGTCCCAGACTTGGTTTATGTCTAAAGGACTATTTATGCATAAGCAATGCTTTGTAGCACTTAGTTAAGACTTTAAAGCTTAGCACACTGATAATTACTTACCAAGAATCTGTTGCAGCATGGAATCTCTCAGCCTCAAGGAATAACCTTGAGTGGCATCCCTCCTCAAAGGGGGATTCTGGCATGCAGCCCACTGCCATGCAAGGAGCACAATGGACCCTGTACTGTCCACTATTTAAGGAGGTAGATAATTGACTCATAGGTATATATGCATATCCTGTCCAGATGGTGGGTTCTTCCAAAATTGCCTTGAGCAGCACTATCATTAAGAGAGCACATTGCCCAAATAAGTCCTTGGCTGTTGTGTTATCTGTCTCCCCTGAGTCCACTATGAGTCAGCTGCAGCCATCACAACCAGACACACCCATTATGACCAGCCCTGGGGGTCAACACTTTCCGGGAAAAAAAGATCAGGCTGGCAGAAAGGAGAATATGTTACATTTAGTTAGGGCTGTGTTGTCTTAGAATGTCAATTATTTCTAAGAGGCAGCCTGGAGTGAATTACACAATTTCTCTGTACCTTTCTTGGATGGCACTCAGATCTAAGGCTGAGCAAAAGCGAAAGAAGGGATAGATAGAGATGGGCTTGCCTGCTGAGCCATGCCTCTGCCATGGCATTCATTAGAGAAGCAGTGGCAGCCTGGAGAAACACCAATGGCTGGGGCACAGGTTATGGTAAGGGAGTATAAACCTGGTACCATTTCAATGGCCAGTTTAATTGCCTGTCTTCCAGAACAGGCCTTGAAGGGGTTTAATGGACATAAGGACTGCACTGGGAAATCCATGTGAAAACAGGGAATTTCTAGCTAATAATTAAACACAAGAAGATTAGAAAGTCAGATCATTTAAGAGAAGAGCGAGGGAGGGGAAAGTAGACTAACATATTCCTGCACCAAAGCTCATGATGTTTGCTCATTGCCCTTAGGAGTAGCATACTGAACTTCACCGAGTAAAAGAATCACGGTGGCTTATCAGGCAGATCTGGTGCATTTTTTGCATTATCTCATCAGCAAGACAGAAGCACGTGAGGGATAGAGCAGTCAGATAGCACAGCAACATCATCTCTGTCAGCAGCAGAGCAGGATTAACCAGAGGGGTGAAGATTTGTAGCAGAGATCACCATGAGGCTCGTACAGCGTTTGCTGTGAATGCAGAGCAGAAGCAATGTGGAAGCCAGTAGAATTGTTCAAAGAACGATGTAACCAATGCTCACAGATCTCTGAAATAACAAAAAGAGAGGACAAGATGAAAGTAATGCAGGAGGCAGAGACAATTCTTGAGGTGGAGATGGCTAACACAGAGGAAAAGGTGCTAGTCTCAGGGTCAAAGAGATAGATGTTGCATTTCATTTTGCAAATTATACATAAAATCTGTTATCAAGAAATGAAGTAAAGCTTTTAAATAGTATGTTTGCAAGTTCAAACATGATCAAACACATCTTTGGTTAAAATCTAAATTACTAAAAAGGTGATTTGAAATAATCATGCAAGCACAAGAAGGCTATTAAGTCCTTGATAGCTCTGACAAAGAGGGCAATAAGGGCATATCCAATTTGGATTACAGTGAGAACCATTCTATTTTCAACTGCATTATGCGTTGCCCATGGAGTGATTTATTTCATTGAGGGGTTGTAGCAAGTGAGACTGTAGCAATACAGGGGATCATTCTCCAGAAAAGTCTGTTGCTCTGGTGTGTGTCACACCATGTTTGCGTATTTCTTGTGCTTCCTCATCAATAACTTCTTGTGCAATTAACCAAAACTGGTGAGGCATGTGCTCAAATTAGACAGCTTCAAAGGCAAAAAGATTTGCTTTGGTTAGTGGTTCCTAGCCAGTGATCTCTCCAGTGAAGTGCAAGAACTCAACAGCTGAGAGGCAGCAGCCGAAAAGAGGTGTAGTGGCTGCTCCCCCCATACCCAAATCCACAAGCTCTTGACTTTAACAGTGAAAGGCCATACAAACAGGCGTACTTGACACACTGCAATTTTGAGACTTTTCATTTCCTAATTCTCATTCTCCCCCAAATTCTTCTGTCTGAGCAGGGGACCCCAGGAGGCAGGCAGGCAACATGGTCCTGCACACCAGGTTATGCTTGGCAAGGATCCTCCTTGGAGGGGATAGGGGCTCAGAAGGAGATTAATTCTGTTTCAGAATTTGACTAGAGTGTTGGCTACAGAGCACCCGGTTTTGTCTGCTTTTCCTCTGTCCCTGGCACACATGTGCTCCCTCCTGCTTGCTGCTGAAGAAAGACCTCCAGTTTGCTGGCAAAGTTTGGCAGAGGTTGGTGTGTTTGGGGCTCTGTATGATCTTTGAAGAGCTGATGGGCAGTGTAGTTTGGAAACTCATTGATTTCTGGAAAGATAGCAAAATCAGACAGTCATCACATTTAAACTCAGCTTGCCTGAAAAGGCATGCAGTGATTCCCATGGGAATTTCACATAGTCATATCATCCCCTGGAGACACTGCCCAGCAATAAAATTACATTTTATTAAATGCTTATAGTTACTTGGAGATGAGGAAGGAAAATGAACAGCAGCAAGGTACCAGGACATTACCTGTGGCTGCAAGTAAAGGTCAGGTGATTTGTCCACGTCCTGGACAGTGAGGCACCATCCAGCTCTCAGCTAATGGAGAGTCACTGTGATCTCACTGTTAGGAGCTGGCTATGGGGCATTGCAACTACAGAGGTGCAGTAGAAGCTTCTCATGCCCCTTGTTCTTCCCCCCCTGATACCTGGGCACAGCTTGCTCCCATTCAAGAGCAGCAACCAAATGCCCAGCAGGAGCCCATTCATGGTGAAACTGTGGCAGAGAGCCACAAGCATCTGGTTAACTTCCCTCTGCAACTCCGAAATTCACAGATTAACGGATGGGGAAGACACAGAGGCTGCCCTATACAAGAGCCCACCTGCTCTCCAAAGGACCCCATTAGAATTTTCAGAAAATTTAATAGCTTTTTGTCACTGGATTGACATATATTGGGCCTCAAGAATGTCAAATCTGGCACATCTGTAGCAGCAAGCACATCAAGTACAAAGCCGAGTTTACTCACAAGTATGTGATTTTGTTTTTCATGTCCATTTCTGTTATAAATTGCAGAAAGAGTGGGATTGTATATAGCTGTAGGGAGCAAGGTCAGCACCAAGGGAATAGACATCAAATATTCAAAATCATGTGGATATGAAATGTGCCAGCTTGGGATGGAAATTTCTGTTTTGGGACTATATTAGAAGTAACTCAAAGGCTTTCTGTTTCACCTCGTATGATCCACATATGCTGCCTTACTTGACATTTTTCCTACAGTCTGGCATCCCCTGGAGAGTTGGTTGGGTTTGCTAGATACAATAGGTCAGACCTGAAAACATGTTGGGAAAGATGGGGTTTTCTGCACCTCCCCCTAGAAGCAATGAGGTGGGAATAGGAGGAACTCTCAATTCACTTACAGAGAAGCTGCTTTTCAGCAAGGCAAGGCAAATCTTGCAAAATATTTTGTCTGAATATTACAACAAATATTCAAATTATTTACCTCCAACATACTGTCTCTTTTATCTGTTCCCCTTCTGCAAATATTCATAAACCAGAGTTTTTCTGGTACAGCTATTTACAGGAAGAGAATATCAATATAACAAGCATGAATATTCACATAGTGATAAAATTCTACATTTACCAGCACCAGTATGTAGACCAACACATTTATTAAGCCATGTGCAAAAATACTGCCTGGTGACTTATCTGGCCAATTGCAAACAGCTATTGCATCTTAAGTATTGAGTGTTTGAAAGGAACTGCGAGTGAGCAGTCCAAAGAGACAAATCCATTAACATTTGTAGAATGCACGGACTAATGCACAATTTCAATGAGATAGAATTGTGAAGTTATTTTTATTAATGACATTTATGAATTAGAGTGCTTCTACAAATCCTGTAGCAGTAAAGAAAGCTGCTATCCCACATGCAGAGTTTGTAGTGATGGAATAAATTCCTGTGTAATACTATCTGTATTTTCACTTTGTAGTGGCACCTGTGATTAAATCCTTTCCAATTGTCAACAATGTTTATTGTCTTCCAGAAGACCTAGGTTCCTTCAATCTCATAAAATATCAGAAATTTCTGGTATATTTTAATGTGAAGGCTGGCTTTTTTTTTAAAGCTTTTTTTAAAGACATTAAGGTATCTTCACCTTAATCATTACAATCTTTTTCTATAGCAAAATTTTAAAGATGCAAGCAGGAAAAATATTTTTAGCACTTTACGCTCAAAATGCACATTTCCTTGGGGCAGGACACACAAGGATCACTGCTTGAGAGTGATAAAGAGCTCAGCACTAAGGATGCTGTGATGGGTAAGGAGATTCTGAAGCAATTTTATATACAACTCTGCTTTCATCCCTTTATTCCTTGATGCCAGCTTAATTCTCATCTGAAGTGTGAGTAATAGCTCTACCTAATAAGAACTTGTAGGGAAGTATTGCAGAGGTAAAGCTCTAAGGTATTGCTTGCAAAAGACCAGGTTATTGGATGAAAAGTTTTCAGCTGGTTTTTGATGGAAAATTTGGACAGAGGTTCATATAAGGTGAATATATATGAAACCTAGAAGACTTCTGCATATATATTTGAGATACCAAATAGTATTTGGAATACTGTCAGTAGTTTTTTTTAAAAATGCTCCAAGACAGGAAACCTGCCTATTCTTTATGCGAACTCTCAAAAAAACCCACCTAATATAAACGCTTGCCAGTTAATAGCTAGTTTTCCTTTAACAAAAGCAAAACTAAATTTGACTAGGAACATGCTGTGGTTTCCCTCCCTGCCCATTTTTGTCCATTAGTTTTCATGCTTCTCTCTCCTGAACAATTGACTGTTTTTCCCAATCCTCAAACATCTTCACTGAGAGCAAGCTTTGTGGGGGATCCCTGTTCCCTTGGCAATCAAAACATGCATTCCTTTGAGCTTCATTCAGTAGTCCATGCTGCTGTACAATATTTTTAACTGCAATAAGGCTGCATTGGGATGGGGAAGAGAATTAGAAGAGAAAATGTGAGAAAACTCATGGGCTGAGACAACAACAGATTCATAGGTAAAGTGAAAGCCACTCACACAAGTGAAGAAAAACAAAGAGTTCACTCACTATTTCCCATAGACAGGCAGGTGTTCAGCCATCTCCAGGAAAGCCAAGCTCCATTATGTGTAGTGGTTACACAGGATTACAAATGCCATCAGTCCAAACATCCCCTACTTCCTTCTTCTTCCTCCATCTCTATATGCCAAGCACATTGTGGTATGTTGTGGAATGTCCCTTTACTGAGGTGGGATCAGCTGTCCTGGCTGTGTCCTCTCCCAGCTTCTTATGCACCTCCAGCCTCTCCATTGGTGAGGTGGGGTGAGAGGGAGAAAAGGACTTGTCACTGCTTGTCAGTGACTAAAACACCCCCGTGCTGTTCACACTGTTTTCAACAAAAATCCAAAAGCAGAGCACCATACTAACTATTTTGAAGAAAATCAAGTCTATACTAGACAAACCAGCAGGATAAGGAAGGGAGGGAGGGATTTTCCAGTAGTTCAACCTTTAAAGAAACTTACTGTGTGATTTTATACCCAGTGAATTATTTTTTTTTGCTTAATGTCTCAATTCAGGCAACACAACTAGTATGCTTCTTTTCTTCAGCAGATCAGGTCTCAGTCCTACAGAGTTTTATCAGCACAGTTGTATTTTAAACTTTGGGATAGCTTTGTAACTTCTAAAGAGCACAGCTAGTAGGCAGCTGACTTACCACCTTTTAGACTGAAAAATACAGAATTCCCAGGATTCAAGTTTCTCAAAGAAATACAGATGCCCATCTCATCTGGTCCTCTTTTAGGATGATTTGGAGGAGTTTTTATATTTAGCTCAGGGACTGGAACGGTACGGAACAAAGCCAACCTTGTATCATGTTTAGAGTGCTAGGAAACATACCATTGTGTCCCACCTGAGTCCAGATACTATTTCAGGAATATCACAATGAGCATGCTTTAATTTTTAATTGAGATTTTTGAGTTCTGAGGGATCAAAGCTCTCACATAAGTGAGGTCCCCATTATGTCTGTAAACAATTACTTCATCAATATTTTCTTTGCCAAAGTTTTACATGTCTGTTAATTTATTTACAATCCTCTGAAAAGTGTCTATAACCTTAAACACTTAGATCCCTGGAGTATGGTGAAAACAAATTCAATTGGGTAGAACTAAGGCTGTTTGCCAGGGCTCCATAGAATGGTCTACTGAGGTTACATATTTTGCTATCCTTAGTCTGTCTGTGATTTAATTTATTCCTGGCTTGTGTAGACATCCAATATTGTAACAGTGTCTAGCTCCCTGTAATAAATGCAGGATCTCACAGTGCTGCCAAACTTTGTGGCTCACACAATGGTGATGAGGGGCCCATATGATGGACAGAATGGAATTTCACAACCAAGGTGTCAGTCTGTGCTGTCTCCTGCATTTTGTTCAAGTCCTTTGTGATGTGTAGACTGGGCAGAGATGTCCTAAATTTGCTCCTTGCACAGAGCTGATTTTTGGAGAACACAGACTTGCGATGACTCTCACAGCGCTTCTTTCTGCTCTGCCAGCAGATCGCAGTACCAGCTACTACCTTGGTATGGATATTTGTCTGCCAGGTGTGGGGGCTTTATGCTATGTAAAAAATATAATGAAATATAATGAGAGGCTCATGGGTTGAGGTAAGGAAAAGGAGACATCCCTCAGCAATTACCATCAGGGGCAAAATTGGCTTGACTTGGGAAAAATTAATTTTTTACCAATCAAATCAAGGTAGGGTAATGAGATATAAAAGCAAATCTTCAAATGCTTCCTTGCCAGCCTTCCCTTCTTCCCAGGCATAATTTCAGTCCTGATTTTCTCTTACTTCTTTCCCTGCAGCAGTGCAGAGAGATGAGAAATGAGGGCTGTTGTTAGGTTATAAGTTTGTTTCTGCTGGGAGAGGACTCCTCACACTCTTCACCTGGTGCAGTGTGGGACCTTTCCATAGGATGTAGCTCTTCAGGGACAAACAGCTCCAGCCTGGGTTCCTCCCTCAGTGGGCCCACAGGCCCTGGCAGGAAGCTGATCCATCATGGACTTTCTGTGGGTCACAGCCTCCTTCAAGCAACCACCTGTTTCAACACGGGGTCCACCATGGGCTACAGGTGGATCTCTGCTCCCCCAGGGTCCTCCATGGGCTGCAGAGGCACAGCTGCCTCACCATGGTCTGCACCAGCCTGCAGGGGAGCCTGGAGCACCTCCTTCACCTCCTTCTTCACCCACCTGCATGTCTCAACTCGACAGCTGAGAAAGAACTCAAGCGTTCTCTTACATATCTCACTCTTCTCTTCTACCTGCCATTCTGCAGCAATTTTACCCCAACCCTTCTTAATTATGTTATCCCCAGGGCACTACCACCATCACTGATGGGCTCAGCTTTGGACAGCCTTGGAACTGGCTGGCATGGGAGAAGCCTCCAGCAGTTTCTCACAGAAGCCACCCATGTGGCCCCCCCCAATACCAAAACCTTGCCACACAAACCAAATACACTGTGACAGAATGGGACACACAATGGAACCCTCTGAATGAAAACTAGCTTTTTAAACTACAGCAATCCTACTGCCACAAAGATTTATAACATTTTTTATCACAGTTTTGGACCTTCTGGCCAATTTTTTATGTACATGATACATAGGCAATATTTATTGTATGCCGAGCTGAAAGAAGGTTTCTCAGAATAGTCTGAAACTTGTTTGTGCACAAGAAAGAAAAATACATTGTTTTCCTTCTTCATAAGATCTGAAGCAAGGAAAACAATGGATTCCACAATTCAATAACACATTACAGTTTCAGGCAAAAGAATCTAGTTGTCTCTTGCTCTTCTTTTCTTATAGTATTCCTATTTCTTCCTTAATTCTAAAAAAGAAACCATGTAAAATGAGACAGTGATTTCCTTACAGTGTACAGCACCTTTTTGTTTAGTTTTATTTTTTTTTCTTTGGTAATCTTTTTTTTCTTTTGTAATCTTTCTTTCTTTATCCCTTCAGTGTTTCAGAGAAACAATTTCAGCAGGGTCTTTCCAGGAGTACTGTCCTGTAAGTCTTTGTATACTCAGTGACATACAGTATTTTGGTCCTATTCTCTTGCACACAGTGAAGTACCAGGTAACTCTTGTTCTTAAACAGTCTCTCAGAACATGCCAGATCCTGTTAGCATTATCTTATTCCAAGCCACAAAGTGGGAAATGTTTCTGGAAAACTTAAGGAGAGTTCTTCATCTCATGGAGGGTAAAATATCAGCATCAAATCCCATTACCACTGTTGCCTCACATGCATTTCTTCCTGTCCCTGGTGTAGTGAATATCAAAAAGTTATCATGTCACTTGACATTAATCTCATTGTGGACTGTCACTGTTACATCAGCTTCAATTCAGCAATGAAGGATTGTCCAAAAGACCCTGGGAAACTTGACTTCTATCTCTGTGCTGTCTTACTGACTGTGATGAATTTGAATAAATACAGAGATTCCCTTTCTGTAAACTTTTCAATTAAAAACTGAAATCAGACTAAATGGGGGGAAAAAACCAAAAACCCCAAAGTACAAGGTGTGTATTCCTTTGTAGTTTTCCCTTCTCATTTGACTGCAACCCTATCCTTCCACTCTCATAATTTTCTGAGCTGTAGTTTCCTAGGGGAGTAGATTAGAGACACCCTTGGCACAATCTCAGTACTGTAATACATTTATCTTGACAAAACCCATGTGAGGTCAGGAAATACCTCCTATTCTCCTGGCAGATGCAGGATTGAGACATGGAGAGACTAAATGCTTTTTCTCAGATAACAAGGAATATGGTGGAGCAGGACACAGATCCTTAGATTAATACCCTTCCCAGTGAAATGCCTTTCATGGGTACTGTTCAAGTAAGTAGTGAATCCTGTTTACTTCTAAAATATGTTCATGACATGAAAATGATTTCCCTCTGTCACTCATACTGCTGAAAAAGAGAATGGATATTCATGCTGCAGGTGTAACTGGTTTGGAATGACAGTGAGCATTACTTGGAGAGCCAGGATGTTGTCATGACATGCCTGTCAGCCTTATTCCAGAGAGGGCACTCAGGAGGGCAGATTTACAAGTATTTGGACAGGTCAGCAAAGAATTATCTTGCCTGTGGAGATAGGCAGGTATTAAGACATATCTAAATTCAGTTCTTAAAATTGAATATGAAGAGAAGTGAAAAGTATCAATGGAAATACTGTGGAAAGGACACTGAAATCTGTAATTTATGTGGTAGCTGATATTTGTTATTAAAGTGCCCCCGCAAGTCATGTTATATATTGATAAAAAGTAACAGTTTTGTTCTTCTGTGGTATCAGCTGAAAATGAGGAAAATAATGGACTCTGAATTTAGGCTGCAAATACATTTAGGATGAGGGATTTTCTTTTGCTACTTCAAATTCTATTTAAAAAGTAAAAAAGAGGCCAGTTTAGTACCTGAGGTTTTCTTCAGCATAGTTATGATGTTTAGCACATTCCTTAGATAAGCTGGGAGAGGAATACAGTGTTATAATGGCCTGCCCAAGGCCACAAAATAAATCAGTGAATCAAACTGGGTTAGGATTTAGGGACTTTTTGATTTCTAATCTATCATAAGATTGCCCACAGGAGCACTGTTGTATTTTGGTGAGATATTGAGATCGTCTTTCGATTAGTCATCATCAGTTTTTAAAACCTCTTGAAAATACTGTGCCACACTAGCACATTAGCATTGTGGTTTCTACCATTTCTTGCTAGACCTCTTGCAATAATTTTGGTAGATTAAAGGATTTTTTTTTAATTTCTTCAATATTTTTAAGTCTGTGAGGAGAAATAGGAGTTCGTACGCCCTATCCTCCCACTAATATGAGCCAAATATTTAAACACAAAATTTGAACTCTATGTATTTTAAGAAGAAAAATACTACATTTGTGAAATTCAACTTTCACATTTATCAATGGACACTCAGAACAATGATGCCATCAGTCTTTATTGGATTTATAAAAGATTATTGGCATTGCAAAACCAAGGGTCTTAAGCTTTTCTTGGCTACAGTTGAAGCAAAAGCAATTAGGCTAGTCCAGCAAAGACACCTGGAAGTTTTGTGAAAATCACAGGATGTTCGTCTCAATGCTCTCTTCTTTTTCTTAAAGTGGGAAGGAGGGTACCTACTTTCAGAATGAGTGTAACATTTCTGACACTTAAATTGCATGCATCTATCTCATATATTGCATGTTTTTACAATGCTGAGTGGTTTCAAGCCACCATTAGGCAGACATGTAGTCCTCTCTGATAACCCTCTCTACAGTAATGTAGTATTATGAAAATAACTTCAAAAGCACGTTCAGCAGCACTATGCATCAAAACCATATTGTGACGATGCCTAACACTTTCTCAGTAATAAAACCTGAAACTCTGTTTTTCAATAACAGTAACTTTCCAATAATTATGGCAATAATCTATGTATTTTATGTGTTCTGATCAGAAACATTATTTTTTTCAACTTTTATTTAGTCAAGAACTCATAAAAATGAGGGGATTTTATTTTCCCTTGTTTTCTGCTACTTATCACAGGAAAAATGAGGGAAAGGAAATAGTGAAACTGTAGATGAAGTTCTAAAACACTCATAGAATAGACATCCTGCTTTTTAAAACCTAAAAATATAATTTCTACTTTTATTCTGTTGCCTTCTAAAATATTTTTTCATGCTACCCACCACATATTATTTTAATTTACATCTTATTTTTGATGAAAAGCTGTTTTTTCTCGATTTCAGAATTTTATTTGTTCTTTCAAGGTCAATAAATAAAAAAGCATTGAGATAAATTTTGAGGCAACGATTGCTTATTCAATCCAGAAAATAATAACTAGAGACAGGATGAGAGGACATAGTGTCAAGCTGCACCAGGGGAGGTTTAGGTTGGATATTGGGTGGAATTTCTTCACAGAAAGGGTTGTTGAGCATTGGAATGGGCTGCCCAGAGTGGTGGCTGAGTCACCATCCCTGGAGTTATTTAAGGAAAGACTGGACATAGCACTCTGTGCCCTGGTCTAGTTGACGTGGTGGTGTTCAGTCAAAGGTTGGACTCAACAATGGCAGAGGCCTTTTCCCACCTAATTGATTCTGTGAGCTACTGGAGGAAAAACCCGAAACACCTCTAGGAGGAATTTGAAGCCAGACCCAACTAGAGGGCACTGCAATCTTTCTTTTTTTCAATTACAGGTTCTCCTGGTGACTTTACCATGACCTGTGCAGTGGAATGGGCCATTCAGAGGGTGGGTTGTTAATCAGTGTTGAACCTTGCACTCGTTGCAATATCTACTGGAAAACCCCAGCGAGAAATATGCTCTGTCAATGGGGGGGGAAAACCCCTCATAAAACTGGCAACAAGTGCTTTTTTCCATTGCCCCACAGAGATGGGATGATCAGATCACGCCCCTGCACATCCCCCCAGAAGATTTAAATTGGGTAGGGTTCAAGAATGGGCATTGCCTAAATGCTGATGACCCACTTCTTGCTGTCGGGTGTTGCAGCATTTCCCGTAGTAAAAGCATTTCCTGGAGCAAACCAATTCTGTTTCTATTTTAAGATGCAAACTGCTACCCTCTAAGCCTTATTGGATCCAAGGTGGAAGGACAAAGTAAAATCTTTCTAGCTTTACAAGGTGTCACACATGGCTGATGAATGAGATTTAGCATCCAACATCCCTCTTGTGTTTGATCTACTGCAGGTACAGCCCAGCTAGCTGATCCATCATTTTCTGAGTCATAAGTGGTTGCTGGCTCATGCAGCTCGTGCTTGAACGAAGGTTTCCCAGTGAGTGGTGACACTTGCTGAGCTCATGTCTGGGGAGATGCTGAAGGCAACAATCTGAGACTGACATTTAATAATGAGCTGCAAATCACAGGTGAGGGAAGACCACCCATTTAGGTGATCTGTCACTGAAAATGTTCTGTTTACCATTGAAGGCTGAAGGTGCTCTTTTTTTCCATCTCAGTTTTAAAGAAAAAGGATTATTTTCTGTTTCCACTCTAACAGGGGCTTTGTCCTGCTATATATAAGGTAAAAAGCCACTCTTTTTCTTTTGTTTTCACTGTTCCATTGTCTTATGATGATATTCAATAATAGAGGCTACCAGGAGCTTTTTTTATACAAGCCCTGCTTTGATTTATAGCACAAGAATATGTCCACAGGCAGCTGAGGGTAAGTCAATCTGTAAGCACAGCAATTCTGGAGGAAAGCAACTTGAGAGTAACTTGAGAAGGCTGAAATCTTTTTGATACCAACATAATTGACAACACCTCAAAAAGAGAAAATGGAAACATTTTGCACAACCTATTTTGGGAAATCTGTCCTTTCCCTCCCTCCATGCTCACACTAGGTTTATTTTTAAATCTGCAGGCACAGTAGTGCAATTTTCATCACTGTGATAGTCAGTGGCTGTGGAATGGCAATTTACATCACACTGGTATTTTGTCAGAAGCAAACACAAGTCTCCTTTACAAGGAACTTGCTCAATTAGCAAGCTCATATTTAATAACTTCCCTGCCTATATTAACTGGTGTATATAAGATTTAATGCAATTTCTGTGGCGGTACAACCTATGCATAGTCATTTAATTTACAACCAGACTGGATACATAAATTAAAGAAGTCTTAGAGGCACTAATTTTCAACTGCAAACATGTTTAGAGAGCATCTTAAGGGCTTTCTTTTAAAGCAGATCTCAGAAACAACAAGGTGCACGCAAAGATTCAACAGGAGTTGTGCCTTCAGTGATAATTTTATTTCCTCTATTCTTCACAATTTCACTGTAAAGCCTGATATAATAGACACATTTCTCTCTTACAACCTTGAGATGAAAAAGGGATTCTGACCTCTGAGGTCGTCCCTGTGTGATCCAGACTAATAGACAGAGGCCATTACCATGGATACTTGATCCTTGGTGGTTGGGGAAAGAGAACAACAGTCAACAGCCACATTTAAAGCTAATTTCAAAGGAATGTGGAAACCAAGAAAATCTGCAGCAAGTGAGGATTCACTATTTTTGAGCAGACCTTTTTATTATGAGCAAGGGGAGGAGATGCCAAGAAAGCTTGCTGACCTATGCACCAGGCTCCCCAGCCATAAGGAAAGTGTCCTGGCAGAGGTTTGTTTGTAGTGTCCCTGTTCAGCCAGATGCTGCCCTGCTAATGAGCATCAACACTGGCACCTCGGTATCCAGCACATCAGCACAACCAGGTGAAAGTCAGCCAGAGGAAAGCAGTCCCTGCCAAGCTCCACTCAGGCACCATCACTGTAACAGGAACAGAGCAAAACTGAATGAATCAGCCTGAAGTAGATGTAAAACTGTGTGGGAAATCAAATCCATTTTTCAAAACAATTTTTCTGTGCCATATTGCCTTCACTCACCAATCACAATGACTTTGTTATTCTAGGTTTAAACCTTCACTCTTTATACTGCATTTATTTTTTAAAAACCCAACAAACTAAAAGAACAACAACAACAAAAACCCAAACAAAACAACTGAAAGAAATGTAACCCACCCCCACCCCCCAACTGTTCTATAGGAATAGATAAAATCCTTGTGGGAAACAATAGTGTGTTCCATAACCTCCCTCCCTTCTCTTTGTGGTAGAACAACACACATGGGTGGTTAGTTCTATTCATGTAGCAAAATATCGTGCGAAACTTAACAGTTTGCAACTGATCTGTAAGATGATGCAACCATCATTGTGTAAAAAAATTGCCTGTGTTCTAGCAATACTGACATTGTCTCACACAAGATCACCAATATTTTTATCTGTAAAATGTGTATCTAAGAAAGTGGGGGCAGGGAGAAGAAGGCAAAGCTTTTTAAGTGAGTACATGTAAGAAGACTAATGATGATGAAAAGTTACTTCCAAGAAGATTTGTTTGATGTGAGAGTGTCGTGCTCTGCTACTGAGATAAAAGTAAGATGATCATCTGGGTAAAAATGTATGTGAAAAATGTATGAAAGTCTTACATTAAATTAGTGAACTACACCAAAGTACAGAAACAGCACTCTCAGGACACTATCAAAGTCAGTAGGGAGGATTTAAATCAAGGCCAAAAAGATCCATATCTCTGTTGCCTTCAGCTTTTACCCTGCCGTCAAAAGAGGACACCCTGTGGCTCACTTTCAAGGGAAACACACAGCAATGTTGTGCATTTTGTTACTTTTTTGTTCCTTTACAGTAACATAAAAAATAATGTTTATTATAGAGAATGAAGCTGAAAGTCCTGAGTGACACTTTCAATAGGATTGTTAATTGTAAATAGTGGACCAAATTTTTATTTACTCTTGAGCATTTACCAATGGTCTAGCAATACAAAGGGGTTGACACCTTGGTTTAATGTACATTTGCAATCACTTTCATCCTCTGCTTTCCACAGGGAGAAACTCCTTGGAATGAACAGTAGGGGTCCTAATCTACTTTTGATAAGCTTTCAACAATTAGTGGTTCTTGAATTAAACATGCCATTAAAAAAATCCCAGTTATTATAAACAACATTAAAAACTACTGAGTCTCAACTTCCACATGTGGACACACAAAAAAAGTTCCCAAAGCCAACCTTGAAAATAAGGGAGATTCACTTCAAAGTTAAGCTAAATACTAAAAGTTTAAACTAATATTGATCATTTAAATAAAGACACATGGGCAGTGTGGAGCAGGAATGTTCCTGAATTTTACTTCTTTTAGGTAATTTTGGTGGGGTCTGGAAGTTTTGGAAGTTTTGTTTTGTTTGTTTGTCTGGTTGTTTTTTAAAATAAGAAGTATGGAGATAAAATATTTACCATACCTTTGCTGTGAGCACGAAACCTCGAGTTTTGGTGATAAGTGGGTAACAAGGCCCACAGGAAAAGAGTGTGTACATGCTTGTGTAGAATTATACATATCAGTCAATTTTCATTAAAAAAAATTTTTCATTAAAAAAATCCCAACCACTGAACATCTGAGGAACATCTAAAGCCAAAGATGAGGTCTGCTGCAGTGTGCTTCTGCAGCTTCCTCTGTGTAGAGCAGCCGTGTAGCTTTCAATCCAGAAGAGAGCTCTCTCTTCCCAGCTTGCCAATGATCCTTAGGCCATGCCACCTATTATTTTCATTACTGATGAAATAACAAGTTCTTATAACCGAGAAGCTATCAAAGATGTAACATGCACCACCATCATGAGAGCACGTACAACATCTCTTGCCTCCTTTTCCTGTTTCTGTGTGGTGTAGATGAAGTCTATAGATAGAGTTTGCTATTTTGCAACACAGTGTCTGAAATTAATTAAAGGTTTGGCACTTTTCATGTGTTATGCAGATATATTTCCCGTTACTACATTCTTCACCACACATTAGGTGTTGGAATGCACAGCACATTGCAGGCGAGATGGATGTTGTTTCTACAAGAATAAAAACTGTGAAATTGAGATTTTTTAATGATTTAGAACAAAGCATATTTTTGGATCATATAGCTAATCTATGAGACTCTCTTAAAAATAAAAAAGCAACAAGTTATGCCTTATTTTTCTACTTATGCTGTAATGATTTAAATTTCTCAAAGCATATGGTGAGAATCAGAATTATCCCTTCTCCACCTACTACACACAATTTCTTGCCTACTGATTTCAGCACCTAATCTATGGTGCTAAAACCAATTAGTGATACATCAAAGGTTTTTGCAGTTGTAAGTTTTGGGACCACTACAGAACATTAGCACATGAGCTTCTCATTATAGGCAAAGATATATGTGAACTTTGATCATGTGATAAAAGATACATTCAAAATATGTTTTCTTTGGCAAACTTACAATGTCCTGATTGAGGAAAAAAAGCTAATTATATAGTTCTTTGAAAGGCTGGAATCTGCTGTAATAAGGATTGTACACAAAAAACAAGTTGTAAAGGAGAAAGGCTAATTTCACTTTTTTCTTTTTCTGAAATTTTTTGCTTTCAAACGTCGTAGAAGGTTGGTTTTCACATCATATGCTCTGGAGAGTGGTTTGAGATTTCAAGGGTGTTTCTGGATTAATATTCTGACAAAATCTCAGTCCCACAGATGTGCTTAGCTTTTGGCACAGAGCAGCCTGATCCAAGTCAATGAAACTATGTCATGCCTACTAAAATTATGTATCGAAGAATAAATTAATAAATGCCATGTTCTCCTGGTGGCTGGCTCACAGTATGCCCCTCCTGTTTGAATGAAGTGTGTGGACCCAAAGCAAGTGATGAAATCGATGGTGAAGCAGCACATTGCTTTAGAGCTCAGACTACTTGACAGGCTATTCATTTTCTCCTGCCATTCCCCATCCCTCCACAAAGTCCTCCAATTGTCAGATTTGAAAATAACAAATGGAACCTTGCCATTTGATATTAGATCCCCAGGAACACTTATTTATAGTTCTTTTCTTCCCCGTAGAGGTATTTTTCCATCCTTTGGAAACTGTGCCCAAGCCTGGCACATATCAGCCTGTGTTACGTTTGGCAGAGCATCAGAAGAGGAATAAAAACTACTTGGAGCTACAGGGAAGATGGGATAGTTGGGGCACATTTAGTGTGAGCTGTGGCAACCACACTCCAAAGTAAGCTGAGAGGGATGGGGAGGCTGACAGGTCTGACCTTTGCTTCTTCCCTTTGTTTTGAACAAATTGGGTTTGTCTTAAGACATAAAAAACCAAAAAAGGTGAAGGGAGAGAAAGGGAGGGACGAGTGAGAGGAGGAAGGGGAAGGAAAGAAAGAAGGAGAGAGGGAGGGAGGCAGAGAGGAGGAAACAATTTTCTTCCCTTTTGCCCATGAAATCTCTTAGTCTCAGACCAAGCTACTTAGATTGGCCACTGAGATAAACATTTCAATTTCATGGTCATGGAATCACACTGGAATTTCCAGTATAAGTGAAGCAATATCCAACGTGAGAAGATTCAGAGAAGGAAACAGAAGCCCTTTTGCTACAACTGTAACACTTTGCTGCAAGAATTGCAGAAATTTGTTGGAGAATGTTTCACTCTTGAGAAAAGTTTTCTAAACAATGTTTGCAGGAGGTTAGTGCCTATAGTTTCTTTGGGATGGACAGTGCAGAGACTTCTCTGAACAGGTCAACTTGGATTCTCATTTTTAAAATTGCTTATTTCACTGAGGAAGGGACAGCACCAGAAAAAAAAAGGATAAATTTTAAATGTACTGAAACTTTTACTTAGGTTGTGCTCTCATAAGGTTAATTCCCTTTTTCAGGTTTCAAACTATAATAGTACTCTTGAAAGTAGTCTTTGGGATACCACAACTTTGGGTCTTTCACAAAGTCTTCGGGTATTTCACAACTCCTTTTCCTAACTACATCTCCCACACTTACACTAATTAGCAACACAGGATGCCTTTCACATAGTGTAATTTATCCACTAGGGTTCTTCAGGTCTCAGTAATTTCCAGAAAAGAGTCTCCCTGATATAATGAGGGTCATCACACTTTGAACATCACTAGTACATGCTGGTGAAGACTGCAAGTGAGTCAATATTGAGATCTTCTTCCTGGATTTTTTCTTCCTATCTATTGAAACCCAATCACATGACTTCTGAAATATCTACACTAAAGCACAATTAAATAATCTAATCTTTTCCTCCATCTCTACTCCTGAATGGCAGAAAATAAATCTAATTCAAAAATTATTTCTATGGTTCAGAGGCAGACACACAGACTTTTGTATTCCTCCTCCTTTTTCAAGACACCCACTTCCTTAAGATTTCATTTTCTCTCCATGCAATAAAAAAAATGAAATAACATAGGGGGTTTTTTTAAATTTAACTCCTTTTGTTCTTGCTGTGCTTATACGACTTGACAGTGAATAACAGCACATGCCAAGAAAACAATTACATAGCACCTCTGTATTGATTTGCCTAATTATATCTCTTTACAGAAAGCAAAGTTGTTTGCTCCGACACGGCTGGCAAACCAGAGTGGTTTATGTGCTTGTTTTACCTTTCATTTCTATGTAGTAAATTATGTCTTAGATGAGAGCAGGCTAAAGTGTAACCACAGAGCACACATGTATGTTCCTCATATGGAGGAAGGTGCCCTCTTGGAGTAGGTCCTACAAATTGAACTGACCTGGAACTTGGCTGTAAACCTAGACAGCCAAGTGGAGCTGAGCACCCAAGGAGCAGCATGCTTGCTGTCTGGCTGTAGCTGAGGAAAAGGTAAAAAACAATGCAGCATTTTTCTTTACATAAGAGAACTGGAGTCCAAATATCTTTCAATCCCAAAACATTGCCCTAATCACTCTGCTATAAAATGTGTAGTTTGGTTTTCTACTGTTGAAGAAGGCTAGTTGCCATCACTAATGTATGAGGCAAGACCATTTTGGCATCTATAAATGTCCAGTGGTGCAAATGAGCAGAATAATTGTATAGCCAGTGTGGGCAGAGCATCCTGATCCATGAGGGAACTTTCCACAGCAGACAGGGATCCTACCAGAGCACATATGGTAGTCTCCCATCCAAAGGGACTTCCAGCTCTGTTTAACAAAAAGAATGCTTTCCAGTAGAGAATTTGCTATGTGGGGCACGGGTGGAGGGAGAGTGTGACAGATGAGCTTGGGTATTGCGGCCAAGGCTGCGCCTCTTGGGTGAATGACCCTGGGTGGTACCTTCAACACAAGCAAAGGCACTTTACATCTAGTTTTTGGATTTACAACTCCAAAAAGGCCAAGAGGCAAAAAAAGCCACTCCTGGGAATCTGACCTGTTGCTGTCAGCTGGAATTTTCAACGCCACAGTGAAAAGCAGTGACAGATCAGGATGCTCAAGTATTTCCGTTTTTCCCTCAGTCACTCTCTACTGCCCAGTAGCAGTTCATGCTTCTGACTCATGGGATGTTGCTGCTGTTTGCCTGGGGACCTTTTAGGATGAGATGACCCAGCACAGCAGATAGTAGTTACACTACCTTGTTATTTAACTTCTTTATTTGGCAAATAGTGCAATGTTGCTGTCAGATGAATTCCTTGCCATGAAAACAACTAAAAAATGGGACCTTAAATGCTCAAAATCACGTCTAAATTGAAGTGTTTGTCTCTTTTCAAACCATCTGCCTCATATATTCAGTTTCTGTTTGCTCAGTCTTATAGGAGGAAAAGGAAGGAGAGAAATTCAATGACATGAACCACTCATGACCATTGTAATGAGGCAGTGGTTGACCAGATCACGAAGTTGAATACAGCATAGCTGCACTGAAGTTCTTTATAAACCAATAGTTTGCAAACTTGGAATGCATCCAGGCTAGCCTTATGTCCTCATGTGAAAAACTGAAATAAAACTGTAACACACACACTCAGACAAAAGTATCTCCAAGAAGGATGTTCTTCACACAAAACATATTCTAAATATATCTTGTTGATACTGGTTAAACAAAAAACATTAAAATTTTGAAAGGATTGTGGTGTTATTTATTACATCACTGAATTTCTAACAGATTTCTAACACAGCACTTTCCTGCCAATAGGATATACTTATATATAGATTTCCTCCTCCTGTACAAATTGCCTCTTTGCATTCCATTGGTTTTCATGTGATAACAATTTTATTTATGTGGATCTTATACATTACTTTTTCCTGGTTTAATGACAGAGACTTTGTAGGTAGATGTTGGATATTAATTAGTTTTCATTAAATAAATGGGGGAAAAACAGGCTAAATATATTCAAATCATAAGCATGGCAAATCCATAATCTTGGCAGCTGAAATTAAAGATAACTCTAAACTCAATAAAAAAAAAAACACCCTGAAGTTTGGTTACACTGAAAGGAGATTTACACTTGTGCAAAAGAGAAGAAATAAGCCAAGCTTATTATTTCAGGAAACAATGCATTCAGCCCAGTTACAAGAACAGGTCTGTTCATTTTCATACAAAGTATCACAGCACACTTTTTTTAAAACTACAACCTTCTTTCTACACTGCCATACCAAGGCTTTTGTTTTGTTTGCTTTTTGAGTCAGGTGCAGATGAGCCTATTTAAACTCAATCATGTCCACAGAAAAATCTAGAAACACCCTAAGTTTTTTGCAGCTAGGGAGACTGTTTGACCTGTCATTTAGAGATCCCACCTGGAATACCTGCTGGGGTTTAATCTCCTCAGTGTGCTCTCTGTGATGCTCTGGCTCAGCCAGAACCACCGGGCAGAGCCAGGCTTGCAGCAATGTCACCCGGAGAGTGAGGCCGTGGGGGAATCAAAGGGATGCTGGCCACCTCAGCCCCCTGCTGGGACCTGAACGCACTTGTTCTCATTCTCCTCCCTCACAGATTAGACACCACTGTCATTCCCCTCTCTAGGAGAAGTTATTTCTGATTTCCCCTGGTGTAAGAGAGCCATCAGTCCCTATGCCTGCTGTGGCAAGGACAGTTTGTTATGATGGGCATTTCAACACTCTCAGCAATGTTTCTCAGAATTTTCCAGGGTGGCTTTAAAATAGGATGCAGCTAGGCTTTCCACCAGCACATAGAAGCTTTATTTAATAAAGCTGAACAAATTAATTACAGCCAGGACAAAGAAAAATGAGAAAATTTTATATCCATTAACATCCTTCCCTGATCCCAAATTTTCCCAAATTTACTGTTATTTAAAATTCCTCAATATGTGGTTTATGTAAACATACCAGCCTGTAATTTGCACAGGCAAGATTTTTCTAATTTTTATTATTTTATTATTTTTATTATTTTTATTCACAATTTACATTATTTTATTTTATTCACAATTTATATTATTTTTATTATTTTATTATTTTTATTCACAATTTACTATCTGTGTGGTTGGTCTGATCCTCGAAATCACGTGGCTGTCCTTCTGCTCGAGACTCCCTGACTTGCAGCAGGGTTTTCAGAACAGTGTTGCCACCCATGTTTATGTAAATAGATGTTCTCACATTTTTGCACCACTCCTGCAATGAACATATTTAGGAAAAAAGTCATGCTTTTAAATGGTTACAATAAGATACTAGGAGAAGGTTACAAGTGTTGCTAATTAAGGGGAAAAAAAATATCCGGTGGAAAAAGGTTGGAATGATTTACCAAAATTTACAGAATTCCTCCAGAAATCATAGAGGGTTGGGAGAACTCAAATGGCGCACTTCAGGTTATGAACCCCATCTTTTTCCCTTTTCCTCTCCCAGCTCGCCAAGGAGGCCCCGCAGCATCCCGTGCGGGTCACTTAGAGACTGCAGGTCTTGTGAAAGCCATGGCTCAGTGAGGACCAGGGACCTCAGGAGCAGCAGCTGCCATCCCACCCTTGGCAGCGGTGTGGCGTTGGGAGGGGAAGAGCCCTGCGGCTCAGCGCGGCTGGGTTTGGGAGCAAACGCGGAGCCCGGAGGCAGAGGATGTGCCGTGGCCGCCAGACGGGGACGCACCAAGCGCTGAAGGAGAAGGCTGCTCTGGAAATCGTTTCTCCCCGCAGCTGTAGCCGCAAGCAGCCTGCGATCGAGTCCGGAGCTGTTTACCTTGTGTGCCCGCTCCTGGCGGGCTCCTGCCGCGCTCCATCAGCTGCTGCGGTGACTTGGGGACGGCTCCGGACCGGGCTCAGCTCGCTCGCACCGCTAGAGGGCTGGGGCTGGCGCCCGGACAGCGGGGAAAAGCGGCGGAATTCCTCCCCTGGGTTTCACCTGCGCACCTACCAACATAAAGCGAGACTTAACAGGCACTGCTAGGTTTTCTTCTCTTCGTTATAAGTTTGCCTGGATATTTTTTTCAGTACAGTCGGCATATCCACTCCGTATAGGAGACGTAGACCCGAATTCTGGGGACGGATCTCTGCATCTTCAAAGAGACCTGTCAGACATGACCAATACCCATAGAGGTCTTACATCCGTGATTATCATTGGGATTTGGGAGATTTTGTGGCTTTATCATTCCTGCTATACTTTATAAGATTAAGAAGTTTTGCTTAAGTTGGTTCACTCCTGGAGAAAGAAAAAAAATCTGATATAAAAATAATCAGAACCTAATTCTCCTACTGCATGTGCACAGAACCACAAGGACCATGAGTTCAGTCTCCTCAATTAGATGTGGTGTTAATATTGCTAGACAGGTGTAACTGTGGTTGTTCCTGTCTCACATGTTAACCACCTAAGCAAGGGCTTCAGTCCCACTGTTTTGTAACCACAGGGTTTCTTTTCCTGAAGTATCTCTATACTCAAAATAGAAGTGACCATTATCAAATGGATAAAAAAAGCAAGAACAAAATATTTAAATCTCTTAATACATATGCTAAAGGACTATTTTCTTCACCTTCACACAGCAGTTAGGGAGATAATGCTGCTTACAGCATCATTCCAATTCAAAGAAAAACCCCTGAAGTTTGGTCACACTGAAAGGAGATTTACACTTGTGCAAAAGAGAAGAAATAAGCCAAGCTTATTATTTCAGGAAACAATGCATTCAGCCCAGTTACAAGAACAGTATCCTTATACAGATATCCATCCATACCCAGAAAATTGGGACATTTAGTGACTACAAGAAAATGGTCTGGGAGGAAATGAGGTGCTGTGAAAAGGACCAAAACATGCCAGAAGTAACCTCACAGATGTTGCAAAATCAGTGGAAAAAATCAAGGAGGAAGACACAACTTTGAGGGGCAGAAAGGAGAGACATGACATGGATACTGAAATAAGGATGAATTGTAATAAAGGATGCAAATTACAAAAGCAAGACTGGCAGTTAAGGGCTTAAATCGAAAACTGAAGCAAGCTAAAATCTGTTTGTGACTCCCTTTTTGACCACAGCTTCTCTCAGGTATTTATTTCTGTGTCCTGCACACTCAGTCTCCTCCAATCCCCACAGCTACAATTTTACTCTCTTTTATCCTAAGCCCAGCTGGGATCCAGAAACCACCCAAGCTGTTCATCCCAGGCTGTCTGCTCAAGCACTAGCAGCCTCTGTCTTCTCCCTTCATCCTAATTTTCTAGCACATTAGTATGGCTTCATAGCCACTTCCACCGTATAGAGGGGCAACCACTGAGGCCCTCTCCGTCTTAGATCTGCTCAGCTCATAAGTCTTCCCTGCCCCCAAGTCACAGTGCTCAGAGTCCTAGCAAACCTTTCAATCTTTAGTTCTTTGTGGTTTTCTCAAAATCCCCATATCCATAGGTCTTGTGTATCTTTTCCCTCCAAATCCTTCAAAACAGGTTATTAGAAACTTCTCCTCCCCCATCATCTGCCTCCCGCAAGCCTAGAATTGTTTCTTTTCTCCTTTTCTACCTTGTCCTGCTGTGGGAACATCATTTTGCTGTCTAAATCCTGGGTACCAATGAAAGAGCCCTAGACTGTGCAAAAAAAATCTCCTCCCAGTCCTGGCTCTAATCATTATGAGCTGGGGGCTGAAAATGAAAAATTACTTGCAGATTTTTTTAAACTTTATTAAAGATGAACAGATTTTTAATAGAATGGCAAAGTGTACAAGACTAACAAATATCTTGCAAAGAGAGCAGGAAAGGTCTCCTGCTTCTCAAAAGCAAATAACCAAGATTTTAATGAGGAAAAATGATCCTTGTTTTGCCTTGTTTTTGGAAAGTCTAATCAATCTGGCCTATTATTTCTAATTAGACAAGCCAACTTAGTAAGAAACAATCCAATCAGTTTCTCCAGAAATGTAGACGTGCAAGGATATGTATGCATGCTTGTGCAATAGTCTGCTCGAAGATGGGTATTTTTTTGTACACTGCTTCTGATGTCCAGGCTCTGCCTTTCCATCTTCCTTTATGTCCTTACTCCTCCACAGCATCAGTTTTGCCTTGCTGTTTTCTTTCCCTCTTCCTCAAACAGGTTATTTCACGACACAGGTGACCGTCTGCCAGTCCTGTCAGGCATTCTCCCTTTCTCCTCTCCTTTCAAACTGCTACTCTTCTTTCATATTCCTGTCCAATGCAGGTTTCTATGGCTCCTGGCTTTGCAGCCCCCTCTTCCCTTTCCTCAAAGGATACAAGCAACCATGATTTTCCCAAAGCAGAGTATCCTGCACAGAACTGTAGCAGTCCAGCAGAGTGAAAATGTTGGATTGTGAGCTCTTCAGGACAAGAACTATACTTATGTTTCTCAGATATATTGAAATTACTTTGCCACCTACATAATGGTTAATAAAATGAGCAGTGGTGTCAATACACCTTCCCTTTGCTCCCTTTTCTGAAAGCTATTGTTGCTTATATTACATTGCTAACATCGAGTTTACAGCACCATTCCTGTCTTTATTGGATTGAGACTCATGACTTTTTCAACACCGTTCATATAAATGTTGTTATAAAATCAGAAGAATAAAACCTCTTCAGTTCCATGAAGGAGACACAGTGCACAAAGCACTTTTATTCCAGTCATATTGATTTCAATTACTTCTGTAACAAGACTGTTACCTGACATATAATACAGCCAAAATGAGAATTTAGAGTTCACCTGCAATATTTTGACTTTCCTTTGCTTGTATAAATAACTACTTAGGTAAGTTTGCTAAGTTTTAACACCTATAGATAATGATCTAATGCAGGACATACAGATTAGATAAGGTTTCAGAATGAATTACATATTATAAGGCATCATCAACATTACTAAATTAAAGCTACATATATCTTGTTTAGACACACATACAGAAAATACTGTTTGTGGAAGTGAAAGACATGTAATGGTTGGATCCAGACTTCTTCATTTTGGATAGTTTGGATAGTTCTTATTTACAACTTGAAAAGAAGACTTTCTGAAAGTGTTTGTGATTAAGGGAATTTCATTTTCTGGTTTTTATGCTGATCTTCCCTCCTCTCTTAGTTCTTTGTAATCCACTGATTTGATCTTTATCTTAATTCTTCTCATGATTCTTAAACATGAGAATTAGCAAGTTAAAATATATTTCCCAACCAGAAGAAAAATTGCCTAAAAATTGTCTAAAAATTGCCTTGTCTCCTAAATTTCCTACAGGTTATGAAATCTTCTCAAGGAAAATGCTGCATGTTCTTATATTTTGTAATAGGAAGGGTTCTGTTCACTTTTGCAAAACTGAGGAATTTAACAAGCTTTCTCCTTGCAGAAGGCTATCACCTTCTAAAAAAATTAAAATTAAAAAATAGAGTTTGCAATATGCCTGAAACCATAACATAAACAATTCGTAAATTCCAGTTTTTGCACCCACTGATGATTAATTAATGTCAGACTTCTCTAATGTCAGTAATGGCAGGTTTAGCAAGACATATGCAATTCATGTGCTTATTCCATTAAAACCTTCCCACACTTGATAACTGATGAAGTGCCTCTATCTCTGTTGCCAAAACTTTCGCCTTTCTACTTCCTCCAGCAGCTCATGAGAAGTTAACTTTATTAATACAGACTTTTAAAATACAATAAAGGGTAAATTGAATGTAATATGAAAATTCCAAACTCAGGAAATATTGTGCTACGCTACTATTTGTACATTTTAAATAGTAGAAATTTTCATTCTCATTGATTTGTAACTGAGCTGAAAATGCAAGAGAAAATACAGATTTAAAACTCAGCTTGCTGCAGAGCACATAACTATTTTTGTCTATCAAATAAAATGTCTTCATAGACTTGTTGCTAGCATCAAAAGGGAAGGGAGCAATAAATAGTGGGAACTGGTCAAAAATTGGGATCAGCAGACAGAATAAGTAGACTTCAGTAAGGTTTGTGACACTGTCCCCCATAAGATCATCACAGTTTATGCTGGATGAGCAGACAGGGAGGTGACAAATGGCATAACATGTGAGCCCAGAGAGTGGTGATCAGTGGCATGAAGTCTTGTCAGAGGCCAGTGGATAGCAGTGTATGCCTGGGATCCAGTCCCAGTCAACACCTTCATTATTGATCTGGATGATGGGGCAGAGCATCCCTTCAGCAAGAGAGGGCTGATGACACAAAACTGGGAGGAGTTTCTGGTACACCAGAGCTGTACCCTGCTCCAGAAGGACATCAACAGGTGGGAGAAATGTGCTGCCAGAAACCTCATGGAACTCAACAAGGGGAAGTGCGATGTCCTACACCCGACAGGAGCAGTCCCAGTCACCACCAGCTCGTTCTGGGGTCCACCTGGCTGGAAAGCAGCTTGGCAGACAAGGACCTGGAAGCTCTGAGGAAACCAAAGCTGAACATGACAAAGACTAATGCATGGGCTGCATTAGAAAGCAGGTCAAGTGAGCTGTCTTCCCCTCTGTTCAGCACTAGAGAGGCTGCATTTGGAGTACTTGGCCCAGTTCTGGTCTTCCCAGTACATGAAAGACAAGGACATACTGAAGAGTGTCCAGCAAAGGGGCACAAGGATGATGAAGGTACTGGACAATTTGTCCCATGAGGAAAGGCTGAGAGCTGGGGCTTAACAGCCTGGAGGAGAGAAGGCTCAGGGAGAAATAGTCAGTGCATACAAGCAGCTGAAGGGAGGGTGCAGAGGAGATAGAGCCAGGCTTTTTCCAGTGGTGCCCAGTGACAGAACAAAAGGCACTCACTAAAACAAAGCATGTTCCCTCTTAATATCAGGAAACTTTTTTTTTTTTTTACTGTGAGGGTGAGCAAGCATTGGCCCAAGTTGTCCAGGGAGGTTGTGAATTCTCCCTCCTTGGACATATTCGAAATCCATTGGTATGCAGTGCTGAGCAGCTTTGCTCCAAGTGGCCCTGCCTGTGCGGGTGTTTGGACCACGTGACCTCCAGAGAACTCCTTCAGCCTTAGCCTTTCTGTGATCCTTTGAGTCTCTGAAAATTTCAAATTAACCTCCTAAAGCTGATTTAGTACAATGATAAGGACATAAAACAGAAGATAAAAGTACCTGCTACTGGTGTCAACCATAATACCCGTTGCTTAGTAGCAGGGTTATTACTGTCTTAATTTGAACTGTTTATCTTGCACTTCTGCTATTGCATTGTGTTTTGGATCTTCAGACAATTACTGTAAATCAGTATATTCTTTTGTCTTCTTTAAATCTCTATGATCTATGAAAGCTATCTAGACAATGTATTTTCCTCGTCTGAGTGGCTTCAAAAGGGAAAAATATTGGTTTCTATTTTTTCTTACCCCAGATTTACAGGGTTGGTCTCTAGAGAGGTAACTGGAACAAGCGAGAGTGGCACTTAAAGAACTGAATCTTTCTGACAAAGTTTCAGAAAAGCCAAACCAAAGATTAAAAAATACTCTGGCAGCTTAAGAGACAAACTATCTGGCAGGCAACGTAGAAAAATGAAAATATTCCCATTCTTAATAATCGAACTAGAAAATCCACTGAGGAAAACCCATGTTCCTTTTCATTTTTCTTTTCTACTTGGATCATCAGTTTTCATGATCTCTGGGTGAAGCAAAAGGCTGTCATGACTATTGTCAGGAGGCAGAGCTTTAACACAACATATTAGAAATTCTAGAATAGGACCGCAGTGTCACAGACAGGCCCCAGTAAACCCCTTAAGCTGTGCTAGAACAGACAAGCACATACAAGCAGCAGTGCATGGGGCTCATGTGGTTCTGAAATTGCACTTCTGATCTTACAGGCTTATCAAGAAGTGCACAGCAATTCATCCTCTCACTTTTCAAATGGATTTTTATCCTGCAGCTATTATAGGTCCACGAGAGAATTTAGGCATGCCATCATTTTTTTTAACAAAGAAGAAAACGGCTGTTCATAAATAGAAAATTTTAAGTTCATTCTTTCACTTAAAATGTATTCAGTATGCAAAATAATTTTAACAATTCTTTGCAGTAATTTTCTATCATCCCTATGACCTTATACTAGAAAATTTTACACAGATGTTTTTCATTATAAATTTCAGACTACTGAGCTTTGCAAACCTATTCTAGTTTAAAATTTTAGTCTACTGACTTACAAACATATATGCTCACAAGCCTATGGAAACCAAGTGTCCAGACAGAGACTTTCACAGCATTTAGATAATTTGTCTTGTTCATCTTTAAAATTCTTCATTACAAAGAAAGCTGTCAGAGAACTTCCTGAAAAATTGTAAAAACTGGAACTCATTTTTATTAAGGGCCATTCAGGCAGTTCCAGTGTCACTTAGCCGTTTGGTGGAACTTTGCAACACACAAATTGTCCTTCAAATGCCCCATGCTGGTACAGATTCCATGTGAAATGACTCATGTGAGATCAAGACCCAGGGACAAGAACAGGGCAGAAGATGTGCAGTACAGACCTAAAAGACAGCTCTGCTGCTCTTTATCTATATCTTACTCAATATGTAAGGAGTTGGTGATGGCAATCAGTTCCCACAAGATCCTTTCAATTATAACTGTGGCCTCATATCGTTTTGCCAAACCAGGAACTCCTCTGTGAGCAGATAGCAGACAGAAACTCCAGATTTCTAGCAGTTCAGGTGTGCCAAACTAGGAAGTAGAATAATAATATTTTGCTTTTTCCAGTGTCTTGCCGTCTTAGCCAGGTGTGAAGCCTTAGCCTGCCACAGATTCACTGCTGGTTATTGGAAACACTTGTACACAAATTTAGAGAGCCACAGTCCCAGCTTTGGCTTGTGCTACCAACAACCCAGTGCTTACTTCCAAGATGAGGTTTGGACATTGTGAGGAAATTTTAAAAAATCTAAGAAGATGCTTTAATGGTCCTGACCATGTGGTTTTATAGTTTGCATTAATTACCTGCTCTTTCACAGCACCCAGACATATTGGCTCTAAGATTGCTCTACTTTTTCTAAGTGCATGAAGAATCTTAGTTCCTTCATGAGTTGCTCAGGGTGGAATATTTACCTGCCTTACACTCTACCTTATCATAAATCACGGTAATGGTTGTGGAAATAGTCCCTGCAGGGTGCCTTGAGGTGTAGCTGACTCATGACAGAACATTACTTCCAAGTTTTACAGTTGTATTTTATTTTTCAGGGAGTAAACAGTGCAACTGCAGGAGAAATAACACTTTTGAAAAGTAGTGCA
>VYZP01032368.1:276-14497 GCA_013400635.1 Hypocryptadius cinnamomeus
ATAGCAGAATACCTGCAGAAACTGCACAATGTTGTCTTTAAGAAGCGAATTATTTGGAACTGGAGTTTAAGTTGGCCAGGGAGTGTGGAAGAAGAATCCACTCACATAGCTGAGAGAATGTCTCAGATGCTTTTTCCCTCCTTTCAATTTTTATTAAAGTAATTTCAACTTTAACTAAGTGTCATTTCATCAAAATTAGTTCTGAAAGGCTCTTAGTAATAGCACTTGAAAATACTCTGAAGAGTGCTATTTCCAATGAAAGACTCTCCGATTCCTGCACATCCAAGTTATTGGCACACTGAATCTCTCAACAGGGCCATCACCCTCCAGCTTGACAACAACTTTGATGGGATTAGGAAAGAATCTCAGAGGGGTGCACCTTGAATGCAATTTCTGTTCTCCAGGCTGCCTTGGTTTTCACTCCTGCCTACAATCTCACTTATTTCAAGCCTCAGTCAAGCATCATGTAGAGCAGGATAAATGAGAGATGGGAAGACATGCAAAATGTGCTGAGGGATAGTGGAAGGGATTGGGGAATGTTCTCAGTACAAGAGACATTGTAGTACATAGCGGATAATAAGCTGGGGATACCTGGAACAGCAGAGTTGTCAATGCTCCAGGCAAGAAAGAAGTTGGAAAAAGACTCATGAAAGCAGTTTATCAAGGAGCAGCAGCAAGACTGTAGCAACACAGAAGACAAAAAAGAACAAAGAAACGTGGGGTTAAGTACACACTAAAGCTAGAATGAACTGTTCTGAATTATTCTGTAGGGCAGGGAAACAGATATTTCAGATATGTTAAATAGGCATAGAATGTTTATGTCAAAGGATAACACCTAACAACCTTTATTTTCATTTGTACTACTTCTGCAGCTTCCTTGAAAACTTTTTTCTCTGTTCCCAAGACCAAAAGTGAGAAATTGTGCAACATGACTCCACATGTTGGTTCCATATGTGTTCTTTTTGATGCTGGGGCTACTTCAGTTCCTGCCAGTGCAATATCTGCTTCCAAACTTCAGGCTGATGCCTTAAATGCTTGTTCTTTGTCACTCCTTGCTCAGTCTCCTTCCTGTCTTCTGCTGCAGAAGCCAGAAGATTTCTCAATTTAGATTTCTTTAGCCAAGATTTCTCCTCCAGAGGACCTCATAACGACAGAACCAGAGGAACTCCAGTGCTATCCATGCATGATTTGACACAGGGCTTCACAATACATACTTCAGCATCTCCTTTGCTTTCCATCTCCTTCAGTGGCAAAAAAAAAAAATCTCAAAAAATGCAAAAAACCCTTTGAAAAGTAGGATCTCGTGTGAGTCAAATCATTTCGCTACACCATGAGCTCTCTTAACAGGTGAAGCAAAAGTTTTATGGCAGCTTCCCTAATGATCTTTAATTACGTTAACATGAATTCTTGAACTCTTGAACTCTGAACACCATTAAGAGTTGCAAGTTTTAAATTATATTTGTAAGTGCTTCAGCCTTCATTCTAACAAAACTTCATGTGCAGAATCTCCTTCAGGAACTGCCAGGGCTCAGGTTCTGTCTGGTCAATGATTGCAGTTGCCCAAGGTGCTGCCAAATTTTGAAAATTCTTTGACACTTTTCAACAGTTCAAGGCAAGTTGAGCATTTGTTTCTGGTCCGCTCTTGTCAAAATGATTTGTGTGAGAAACTCCCTAATTCTTAGCCTGTATGTGTAACTCATTTCTCCAGGCAAGTGTTTTGAATGATCTGCTTCACAAACAGCCGTAGGGATTTTTGCAGATTCAGGGAGAACAGCATGAAGCCTCGCCTTCTGGAGAAACTGGAAAAAGTCAAGGTGATCATTGTGTACTCACCAATGTCTGTGAGTACCCAAACACAGGATGCAGGGATCTTACTTCATGTCAGTTGCTAACTTTTCACAGAGGCCAGGACAGGATATTCTACACAGTAGTAGGTAATATAGGGGATGGTATAATAGCTCAGTGTTTCTATTCCTTTTCTGGAAATTAGCTCTTGGCAGTGTTGGATTCTGAGTATATGACAGTCAAATGAAGTATTTCAAAGTAACTTGAAGAAAAAATTATTTCATTAGTTCTTTAAATTTGGAGAGCTTTCCCTGGGAAGGTAGGAATTCATTTTGAGTGTAAATCCGTGTGTTTCTCATGACAGAAATACAATTTTATTCATGTTTATTAAGGAAAAATAAAAATATGGAATGTGATTCAGTTTCATTTTGAAGCTTCAGATAGAATTAATACAGATAGATATTAGATCCCTTCCTTCCTGGAGGAATTCTATGTAATTCTCAATAAACCTGATAATTTTTGCAACTTGCATTTCTGACATTGGATAAAATTTTCATTAAATGCATGTAAACCTTCTAAGCACTCTCTCCAAACTGGTGCACCAGGGGTGCATTTCAGCCTTCCACTCATTCCACACACAGCATTGTCCTGTTCAGGAGACAGCATGTTATCCCCCAATAAAGAGTTAATAAAGCATTGCCAGTTCAGATACAGATCTATTACACAAATATTTATAAGTGATGGACTCTGATGAAGAAATTTTTCTTCACTGTCTTCCTTATACTTTTAGACACATCCCTGGACAAATGACAGGAAATTAAAAATAGCTGGACACTAGACAATAGCTAGACATTAATGCCATACCTACAGGATAAGCCTTGGCAGGTCCACTTATTGTTTTCCATTGAATATACTTGTACAAAGAGGGATGATTTGCTGCTTCCAACACAACTCTTTGTGTTACTGTGGACCTAAAGGAGTTCATTGTTTTACATTGTGGAAATGCAATAAAAATTATAGTATTTTCTGCAATGGTTGTAATGCAGGAGCAGGGTAAATATAAAGTGGAGGAATTATCACTATCATGTTTAAACAGCTTGGATTCTGAGCCTACACAATTCTCCAGCAGCCACATAAGAAATGTGTGGCAAAACCACAAATTAAACAGGTTTTCTGAATGCTGTACAAAAGCCTTACTCACAAGGCAATTCTTTCAGGTTTTCTCTGTTTTTCATCAACAACTGATGGCTTGTAAGTACTGAAGAAGTGCACAGTTTACGAGTCAGGATTTTCCTGACTAACACTTAATAACGAGAGATGATGCTTACAAAAGGTCAGCCAAAAAATAAATAAGTAAAGCATGTGATGACAGAAATAATCACTGGAGATAGAGTACTCTGGCACTAGACAGAAAATTCTGCCAGTGAATCATCCCGTTAATACAAATACACATGCTGTACTTTGATAAAGCCTCTGTGTGTAGGGATAACCTTATTCCAAAACATATATCATTCAAACAAATTATTTATTTAGATATAAGGAGAAAGGCAACTGAATGTAAAATTAATGCGAGGGATTTTATGTTTTTTAATTTTTAGGCTGTCAGGTAAACCAGATTGTCTCCAACAACCAACAGATTATTTTATTTTTAAAAAGTGGCATATAGGAAATATAGTTTTATGAGTTTCCTTTATGTGTTAAATAAACAATACTGAAAAAAATATTCTGCAATAGCTTCTACTTTTATTCTGAGATCTCCATCTAGCTATCACTTTGAAGCTTCTTTCACTTCATCACCTCTGGGACAGATGTGAAAAAGTAGCACAGAAGAGACAGTGCTTTGGAAATGCATAACAAGCTTCAGTAATTTTCTCCAGGAAAATGAGGGAAACCAAAAGAACTGAAAGAAATTTGAAAAAGTGAGACAGACGCAGACAGCAACCATAGGCCTCTTCTGGTCGGTCAATTATGGGACCATCCAATATTGCTAGATAAGCAGCACCTTTCCAGAAATTCAAGAATGTGTAAAGCACAGTTTTGCACAAATAAGTCAGTAACAGCCTGAAACAGAGAGCTCTGCTGTCCCTTTTATACACACTCAACCATTTGAGGTCTCTTTGCTCCTGTCTTTCTATATTTTTGCTGCGTATGTTTTTCTGCTTGTGCTGCATTTGTGCCCATCTAACAGTTCTGAAGGAATTTAGCTAACATTTTAGCACTTAGATGAGACATGATTAAACAGAGACCTAGCTGGTCTTCCTCACTGTCCTGAGGCCTGATTGTGTGATATCAATTCCCTCAAAGCCAAACTCATAATGGTTTGCGTGAAACTAAAAAGCTGAGAAGACACAAGTAGTGTACTGTGAGAGAAATTGAATTCAAAATGCTGGCATGTCACAGCTCAGCTGCAGTTACAAATACTGATTCTATGGTGATTTGCTGGGGGTCTGAGAGAGGATCCCTTCTTTCCTTCCAGCTCTCTTTGTGCCCTGTATCCAGGAGTGGTACTTGATTAAATGAAGGTGGAAGCGCAATTGCATCCACCAGCTGCTCCCCTCTATCTCTATAACAAAATTGCAAGTTTTGCACAGACTTTAGAGTGAGCAGTCAACCAAGTCCACAGGCACCCAGAGAAGGAGAGAAAACAAGTCTCAGATATCATGAGTCTGTCTTTCTCCAGAAAAAATAAAGGTCTAATCAATGTTTTGTCTGCTTATCATGAAGCAGCAGCAGACTGCAATCTGTGTATCACAGCAGTGTACTCAAACCACGTCAGGTCTTTTAGCACATAATGAAGAGAACTTTGATGATACTTTAATTTTGCTTCATTCTTTGTGTAAACATACAGCTGCAAAGGAGCCAGTCTGCAGCAATTTATCACAAATGAACAAAACAGGTTGTTTCTTTACGACAAGGTTCTTCACACAGTTTATAAAACATTTATGTTTGGACCTTTTAATTCAAACACGTTCAGTAGAGTGTGATCCTAAGACAGTGAGTATTGCCAGAAGCAGGTCACGTAACTTAGAATTCACTTTATTTGTTGACCTGGGGTGAGATAGGGGAGGACAAGGAATCACTTTTGATAAGCTTGAGCTGTGCCTGTAGGATCCTGTCTTAAAACTGCACTGATCCTTTTTAGCTGCCACCTGAGGGAAAACTTAAAGCTTAACACTTGGCTTTAGGGCACAACAAACTTGGGGTTTATTTGCTTAGTGTGGAAAGTACATTTAGGAGTCTGTTACATTTCTCATTTTCCTAACTATACCTTGTCTTTCCCTGAAATTCTTTTCAACACAGACACCCTAGGAAACCAGTATTTTTAAATGATTTTAAATTATTCTTAGACTATATATCAAAAATATAAAATATCCACTTTCATTATTATTTTATTATGAGCACAATCTTGATGTAAAAACAGCTCATTCTAAAATCAAATTTGGTGTCATATGCTTTGAATTTTAGAGATTATTTGGTAGTAGTTCTTAAGACATGCCAACTCCCTTCACTTTTCAAAACATTGAAGTCTTTCATAATTTTTTTTAAATAAAAAAAAAGAGTGCATCTCAGCCAAAACAGCTCTCAAAAGAACAGAGGTTAAAACCAAAATCAGTTATTTCTACTTATACCTCTTGCTTTGACTTGAGATGTTATTGTTTTACATAATAAAATTTATTTTAAAAGTTAAATTAGGAAGTAAATAAATAGATGAAAACGAGTCATAAACAAAACCAATTCATAAAAGTAAACAAAGCAAACAAAATAAATGTTATATAAATCAACAATTTTTTGCTGTTACAACACATGCTCCACGACGATTTGCTGAACATGCTACAGTTTGTCCGTGCCCTTCTTGCACCAAAGAGAACAAAACCAGGCACAGCAGACCTGATCTGTCTCACCCATGCTGTTCACCTTCCTTGACCTGCTGGAAATGGGTCAGGCACGAAGGGTTATAGTGAATGGGGTGACACCAGATGGGTAACCTGTCTCTAGTGGGGTTCCACAAGGCTCCATCCTCTGCCCTGTGCCCTTCAACATCTTCATTAACAACATGGATGCAGGACTGGAAGGGATAGATGATATAAAATTGGGAGGAGCTGTCAACTCTCTCAAAGGCAGGGAAGCCCCACAGAGAGACCTCACCAAATTAGAGGGCTGGGCAATCACCAGCCATATGAAGTAGAACAAAGGAAAGCCCCAGGTCAACCCTGGATGTAGGTACAGACTGGGAATGAGATGTTGGAAAGCAGTGCTGTGGAAAGGGACCTGGGGGTCCTGGTTGATGGCAAGTTGAACATGAGTCGGCAGTGCCCTGGCAGCCAGGAGGGGCAGGCGTGTCCTGGGGAGCATCAGGCACAGCATGGCCAGCTGGGCAGGGAAGGGGATTGCCCTGTTCTGCTCTGAGCTGGGGCGGCCTCACCTTCAGTCCTGTGTGCTACAATGTAAGAAAGACATTAAATTACTAGAGAGCATCTAAAGGAGGGCAACAAAGATGGTGAAGAGCCTTGAGGGGAAGCCGTATGAGGAGCAGCTGAGGTCACTTGGTCTGTTCAGCCTGGAGGAGAAGAGACTGAGGGAGGGCCTCATTGCAGTCACAACTTCCTTATGAGGGCAACAGGCAGGCACTGATCTCTTGTCTCTGGTGACCAGTGACAGGACCCAAGGGAATGGCCTGAAGTTGTGCCAGGGAAAGTTTAGGCTGGACATTAGAAAAAGGTGCTTCACCCAGAGGGTGGTTGGGCACTGGAACAGGCCCCAAGGAAGTGGCCACAGCATCAAGCCTGACAGAGTTCAAGAAGTTTCTGGAGAATGCTCTCAGGCACATAGTGTGACTCTTGGGAATGGTCCTGTGCATGGCCAGGAGCTGGACTGGATGATCCTTGTGGGTCACTTCCAACCCAATATTCTGTGATTCTGTGAAACAGCTCTCCTAATGCAGCCTGTGCGGCACAGACACACAGCTGTTTCATGTTCATCTTGTTCTCCATCAGGACTCCCAGGTCCTTGTCTGCAGAGCTGGTCACCAACCACCCAGCCCTGGGCTCATGCTGGTGCATGGGGTTGTTCCTCCTGGTATTCAAGACTTTGTATTTCCTGTTATTAAAGCTTGTGAGACTATTCCTCCCAGTGTACAGGACTCAGCATTCCCCATTGCTAAACTTCACGAGGTTCCTTCTGGCTTCATGCTCCAGCTTGTCAAGCTCCCCATGAATGACAGGACATTCAGCTTGTTGACTAATCACTAACCTCCCTGCCCTGGCTCTGCATTATCAATCAGTGTGGTGAGAGTGCACTGCCCTATCGTCCAGGTCATTCATGATGTTAAGCATGATAAGACCAAGTATTGGCCCCTGGGGCACACCGCTAGTGCCTGACCTCCAGCTGGGCTTTGTGCTGCTTTTGACAACAGTCTGAGCCCAGCAGTTCAGCTACTTTTCAATCACTGTCTACTTGTCTACGCTGTAATTCATCATCTTGTCCATGAAGGAGGTTATAGAAGGCAATGTTGAAAGCCTTTCTAAATTCGAGATAAACATCCAGTGCTCTGTCCTCACCTGCCAAGCCAGTCATCAAATTGTGCCAGACTGTCAGACCCCATTTCCCCTTCATAAATCTGTGCTGACTACTCCCAAACACCTGCAGAGTGCCATCATAGTCCTTTTGAACCCATGGTAAGAATCCATATCTCTGCCTGTAACTGCAGCCACAGAATCTCTGCTTCTTTCCCACGTTTCCCTGTAACCTTTTCCAGATAGTAAGACATGAAAACTTGCAAAGAAATGTGTTGTGAAAAGGACATCCGGGGATAAACTGGAATTTGTAAAAAAGGTGTCCAATGACTTAAAAGAAACCTGATTTTGGTTAAAGCAGAAAAGTTACTCTAAGAAAATCTCATTGTCTTAATACCAGAAACAAGTCTGCAAGTTTTGAAATTCCAATAACAGGCTGTCACACAATATGTGGTCATGCATTTTTCTCATCTTACTACCAAAAAAGCTATTTATCCTATCCATTTCAAAAACTTCACTGGTTTTAATATACTTACTATTTCCTCCTTTTCAGTGGAGTAAAAGGGCCAATTTCTGAACCACCATGCATGTTCTCTGTAAAAGTTTTCTAGTTCAGCAAGAGATGTAACAGTTGACTATTCTCCAACAACTACAATTCTTTAAGTAGAGAAAATGTGTGATTATGCAGCAAAAAACACCAGTATATATTAAGAATGGTATGCTACAAAATTTAAAGTAATATTTGCAGAAAGCAATGGAAATAAGGAGATACAATGGATACTTAACAAAACTGCTCCCTAAGAATAAGCAATACTTTTAAGACCAGTTCTTCACATATATCAAGACAATGCAGAGATGTTTAAATATTAAAACTATAGAGGTTCAATAACATATAATGAGTTCAGTCACGAAATTTTCTTCTCATTTTTAAGACAGGCAAGAAATCACACATAATAAGTAGTGTAGACACATTGAAATATTACAGACTCTCATAAATTAGTTTATTTCTTGTTTGTCAACTAAATAATATGCCTAAAAGTACACTTTTTCATTATGTTCAAAAATGGCTCCTGTTGCAGAAGCTTAGAATTATGCTCCAAAGAGTACCTATATCCTAACTGGTTTGCTATACTCAGTTTTATTCCACGTGCCATCTTGCATAGTTTCTACAATGCTTATTCCATACCTGAGAAGAGGCATAACACCACCAACTACAGGAAAACAGCTTATCTGCCCCTTTCTACTGATTTCACAGATCTTGTAGAGTACATCTGCCCACAGAAGCTCTGATCAAGGCCTGGTCTAGAAAACAATTGCTGCTTGCAAACCCTGAGACAAATCTGTCTAGCAGAGGAGGAAACATCAAGAGGCTAAAAAAAATCTAATGGAAGTGAAACACTTGTACGTGTTGGTTTGGTTCCAAAGGGAATCTGGAGGCCTTTCATTACAGCAGCTTGTGAGTGATCTGCTGAGGTGGAAAGAGGCTGGCAGCCAAACTGGCCCAAAAGAAGAAAGAAAGATATTTCATATTCTTCAAAAGCTTTACTAGTGTTGACACATTTCCACAGGGCGTTTCACCTTCAGTGCATCAGCACTCTGTGATAGAATTGTACCTGCATGGAAAATTTTTGCTGATGCTAAAGCAGGTGGCTCTGACTGCATCTAAATCTGCTCTTTTCCCCTGCTTCCAAAAGGATTTAGAACAGATCCTAAACAATTTGTTAGAAGACCATCATCAAAACTGTGAGATTTTCTAAAATTAAACCAGAATTTATTACATACCATCTTCACTCTGCTACATGAATTATCTCTGTACAACTGCAATACTTTCAGAAATGGAAGTACAAAATCTAATTTGAAATGGAAATCTAAACTTTGAAAAATTGTACTGATGTATGTATAGACACATGTCCTTCCCTATCCTTAGAAGTTTTTAAGACAGCTGGACAGCAGGACAGTGTCACAGTTAACCCAAGGTAGTGCTGACTGTAGTTGAAGCGCTCTGAGTAGGAGGTTAGACTAAAGACTTCCAGAAAAGGAGGTTTTTCAACTAGGAATTCCTAATGTTACCTTATTTTCACTGTGGAAAAAAGTAATGTTGGAAAGGGAACCACTAGTTTAAAAACGTTTGAGTGGTTCTAGAACATATTGTGAAATAATATCTTCTGATTATTAAAGCAAAAGCCTTATTATAATAAAATATTTTACTGAACTATATAAAAGAATTGCATTCAAAACCAGTATAAATTAAACTCATATTATTTTCATTATAATGTAAAATCAAACTGATTTCACAATTTCGCTTGAGTACAAATGTATTTCCTTTTAAAGTCCATGGAATCTATCTTTTTTGGTTCATACATACTTCTAACAAAAACTTCATTAAAAATTTGCACTTACACATTTAAATCCAGGAATATTTTTTTTCAAAGCGGAATTTGCCACAGGTACAAAGAAATCAGCCAGTTTTTCAATTTTATTCTTTATCAACATGAAAAACTCCCATAGCATGTAACCTAAATGAGAGAAAAATGGGCTGTACAGGCTAGATAAAGTAACATGTTACAAGGAGAGAGATCATTATCTCAATCATTTTATATTTAAAAATGCTAACACTTAGCATGCAAGCTGAAAAAACAAAGACCTGACTGCCAATATTTGTTAATAATTTGAATGCACTAAATCCCTTATGCTTTGGGAGAAGTACAGGATAAAATTAAAGCACACATTTAAATATACAGAATTTTCAAGACCAAAGGGTAAGCTTCAAAAACATTCTAGTGTACACCACACTGTAAAAAAAGAAGACTATTTACTATATATTTCTCTGTAACTCATGATGGAAATGGACTCCAACTGTAAAAAAATTTTAAAAAGATTTGATAAGAAAAGCAGGCCCCATATTTGTTGGAAGGAGCAGTGCTTTCTACTTCCTCACTTTAGGAGACAGACTGTTGAAACCCTCACAGAGTTGTCTCAGCCTCAACCACTTTCCCTGCAGCAGTGATGACAGCTGGTAAAAATACGCTCTGTCATATGCTCAGTCATACTTATTCTCTCTACGTCTACATTATCTCCTAGCCTCTTGGTCAGGTTAAGATCCAGTTCAGGCACATTCCAAAAACCTCGAAAAACAAAGATTCCACCCCTGCTCTGCAGCACTTGAGATGCTCCACTTGCAGCAGTATTTTCCTTGCCCACACAGATCTGCAGAAATGGGCTGTAACAGATCTCTGTCCCCTAGATTGTAAACTCCTCCCACACCAACACTTCATAGTTCTGATTGAATATAGTGTTCCATAAAGGCAGAAGAAACAGCAGCACCTGAGAGAAGCAACTGAAAATTTGGGAGATTATGCACAGGAACCATGACCTCTGTCAGAGAGATAAGATGCAGATGATAGGCTGCACCCAAGGGAGCATGTCCAGCTGGAAATCATCAAGTATTCAAATCTTTGAATGGTTTGGGTTTGAAGGGATCCTAAAGATCATTTAATTCCAACCTCCCTGCCATAGGCAAGGAGATCTTCCACTAGACCTGGTTGCTCAAAGCTCCATCCAGCTTGGCCTTTGACATTTCCAGGGCTGAAGCATCTCTGGGCAACTTGTTCCAGTGTCTCACCACCCTTACAGTGATGAATTTTTTCCTGGTCTCTAACCTAAATCCACACTCTTCCCATTTAAAACCATTCTCTCTTGTCCTGTTACTACATTCTCCTGTAAAAAATCCCTCTCCAGCTTTCTTCTAGGTCCCCTTTAGCTACTGAAAGGCAGGAATAAGGTCTCCCAGGAGCCTTCTGTTCTTCAGGCCAAACAACCCCAACTCTCTGAGCCTGTCTGCATAGAACAGGTGCTCCATCCCTCTGATCATCTTTGAGGCCCTTCTCTGGACTCAGTCCTTGCTGTGCTGGGGACCCCAGAGCTGGAGGCAGCGCTGCAGATGAGGTCTCACCAGAGCAGAGCAGAGGGGCAGATCCCCTCCCACTGTGAGACCCCACCTGCAGACCCTGCTGGCCACGCTGCTTTGGATGCAGCCCAGGCTACTGAGCACTGGCCTGTCTTAAGACTCTCTGCCACTGTTCCCTTACTTGGCAGCACAGTTCCCCAATAAGTACCCATGTCCTGCCTGATTTTTTTGAGACTGTCTCCCACTACCCTGGCCTGGTGAGGGGTTCCAGGCATGTCCTGTAGCCTGAGACCTGCAGAGAGGCATCTTCCTTCCAGAGCAAAGTAAAAACTGTCTGTGAACTTCAGGGGTTATTCCAGAATTTTCTAACGAACACTTCAATTTAGAGAGCAACTGTTTTGCCATCAGAGAAGCTTTTGTGGCCGGGAGGATCAGTGCAGAGATGGATTAAGATGCTTCCCCGGGATGGAAAAGGAGCACCCAGATGGATGAAATGAGAATCCTGTCAGTTTCTATCCCAGATCTGAAGGAAACGGTCAATAATCCCCACTTAACTACAGCATTCAACTTAAATTTCCCTTTATTATCTTGTAAAGATTTTCAGTCACGTTGCAAGTGAAAAGGCTGTTTCATGCAGATTTGCAAAATGACTGAAAGCAATAAACAGAGATTGTGCTGCGATATGTTTGCAGCATGACATCAAATTGGTCCCGTTATTAACCGGGAATATGTTATGCTGAGGTAAATATTGGCAAATTCTCCCTTTCCAGAGAAAACTGGTTGAACAGAATGAAATGTTGTGATGGAGCAATCTCTCCTTGAGGTATAGAGAGTAGGTGGTTATCTATGGCTGCAGCAAGCACAGACACAACATCTATCAGACTTGTCGATTCAGTAGCCTGATAACACTGAATACTAAACCCAAACAAACTAAACAGCAGTAAAGGCAGCTGACAATCACTGACAGCAGCAAGTTGACACTTGAGATCAGTACAGAAGAGCAGGCTTATTGCAGAATTTAAATCCAGAAAAATGGCTTGTAAGTTCTTTGTAAACAGATGAGAGGGAATTCCCACAATCCATTTCTGTGAACTAGTGTTGGTTATCAATATCATAAATATTCACATCATATTTTCAGTAATCACCTAAAAGCTGCCTTTGAAGATGTCTTAAGAAAAGACTACCATGAGCCACAGATGTAAAAGCTGTTATCCTTGGATATTCTATTATTTATTTTATTCAATTTTGGTATTTCTCTGCAGTATGTAAAAATCAAAAAAATATCGCAAGTTGAAAGCACACAGTCCCCATGAATCCATTGTTACGAGTCTGGCAATGCAAAATTGTGAGATATGTTTTTTGGATGAGCTATCATATGCATGGTTAGCATGGAAATGAAAGAAGCAGCAGGCTGCCAGCACTCAACCAACCAGATTTATTACAGCCATTTGTGTCCAAAGATTTCTTGCAGAGTTGTTTTGTGAAATGTGCCTGAGTCAGGTAGCACATGGTTACCAGTAGCTCTTACCAACCTCCAAGACCCAAGTTAAGTGATTGTGAAGTGATTATGACAATCTTCAAATAGTAATTCTGAGTAGCAGAAAGCTCCTAGAAGAAATTACAAGCTTAAGACGTACAAGCTGAAGCCTTGTAACTTAAACAGCTGCATTTGTAAACTACTCCTTAGAGTGAAAGAAAAACTGCAGAAAATTCACTTTTCATTTCATACTCAACTTTTTTTTTTCCACAAGACTAGTATGACAATGTCCAAGAGGCCCTTTTCCCCACTAGAACTGCTAAAGTGAAGACACTCATTTCAATCCTGTCTGAGGCTTCCCAGCTTTTTGTGGAGTACTTGAGGAATATTTGAGGAGAACAGAGTAGTACTAAAGATTGAAGCTCTGGCTCAATTAGCAAAACCTGACTGCTTTCAGAATCACACTGCAACATAATAGGTGCATGGGTTCATCCGCCATTCAGTTGCAGCTTTTATATTTTAATGTATAAGAAAGGTTATTACTAAACTTATCAGGTTTTGCACGTAAGATTTTACACAGACTCAAGGTTTATATTGCTAACACTACAACAGTGTGCAAAGTACTTTTCATTTTTTCATTGATAGATCAAAATGCTTATTTAAACAGCGCTGACTCAAAATCTGAAAAGCATAGTGAGAAAATAGGAAAGGAGTAAATATTCACTAATACAATTGCTGTAAAAAATAGAAAAAGTAAAAGATTGACAAATAAATAAATACAAAGTCAATGGATATGTTCAGGTGATTATGTTCCAAGACTCAAATTCTGAATTTTAGCTGATTTTTATTATATTTTGAAGCAGTGCAATAATTTCATCTAATACACACACAAATATTTAGCCCTTTCTACCCTCACAAAACTCAAAACTATTTTTTTAAAATATTGAACATGTTTGTTTCTTATCCTAAATGTGAATGAAAACAGCTTTATAATCTTTACCACAAGAACTACGCTTAACACCTCCAAACATTATTTTTGTAAATAATTGAGAACACTTAACTTCCCAAGTCATATTTAAATCAATTTGGATTATGTAAATGCTTCTGAGTTTTAAGAATAATTTTCCTTTGGGCTCTCAGCCCAATCTCTTGCATTTCCAGGAAGCAAAAAGAAGGATACATGCAGGTAAAACTTCTTGCTGCTCAATATTGAAAGCTACAAAATTGTACACTCTTGACTAAGTATCTGAAGGCAGATGAGCCTTAACAATTATAATTGGCAATAAAATAGATTGATCTATTTAAAGGCAATAAAACAAGAACACATTTTAAATCTGGAATTTTCTTTTCCAGTACTTAAACTCTGTGTACACCTTAAGAAGGTACTGGTCTCTTTAAACTATCCACAGATATTCTGTCATCACCTGTTTCTTCTTCTTGTATTATCCAAAACCATATCTGAGAAGACAATGGGATCCATTGTAACTGAGTATTTTTATTTTTGTTGCTTTTTCTTGTTGGGTTGTTTTGTTAGTTTTT
>VYZP01032371.1:0-14055 GCA_013400635.1 Hypocryptadius cinnamomeus
AGTGCCTGCACTTCAACAGTTTGTCATAGTGTTCAGCAAAGGACCTGGGCAAGGAGCCTGCTGTAGCTTCAGTGCCACTACATTTTGAAAAATAATAATCCAAAATTTTAACAGCTGCATCCTGTACCGTACAATGACAGAAGCAGAAAGTCTTTGCTTTTGGCCATTAAAGGGCAGTTGGAAGGAGGGAGGAGGAAAATAGAGGTGGAAGGACATGACAAATTGCAAACCAAAAAAGTGAGACTGACTCATTAAAATAAGGGTGATGTAACTAAACCTGCTGAATCACTGCTCAGTAAAAGTCTTGCTGTGCATAAATCACATAATGAAGTGTACATAAGTATGAAATATTATAGTTTTCAATTACCCTTTAGAGTTTGAGACTGAAAAATTTTAAAATACACATTATTTTTAGACAGAAAAGTGGCAGAATGGTATCTGCAAACCAACAAAGGATCTGACTATGTGGATATGTTGCTGAGATTGTAGGGACATAGTGTATGAAACAGCTGCAGTGTGAGTGCAATGACAGTTGAGGAAAAAACTGAATTTCTCTTAAGTATATATATCCTAATTTCCAAACGAAAGAAACAGCATGTTTCTTGTGTCACATTTACACCACCTTTGTTTCAAGGATAGGTTGTTTTTATCAGGGCTATATTGCCATACTGTATTATAGTTTCCATTTAAAAACTGCCCTGATTTATTTGAAAATAGTAGTGGGAGTCCTATAATTCAACATTAGGGACTAACAGTACACATGATTTCATGATGAAAAATACTTGCCATTGAAAAATGTTTGCCATTAGAATATCTGCAAAGATTGACGCTTCATTTTGATCAGCTATATAATTCAATATAGTATGATAACACACAGGTTAAGAGAAGAGAATGGAAAACACACCATGCTGCTTCAATAATACGAAAACTTACTGGATGACAAAAATCTCCTTGCGTCTAAAGAAAAATGAAGAGTATCTGGAAGTAAAATCCATTAACACTTTAGTACATAAACATTAGTACTAATCTTGTTCAGCTAACAACGTGGAAACAAGGTAATTTTGAAAATCCATTGAGATAATTTATCTGAAGCACTGTTACTGCAGTGCATTGGCAATGGTTCTGCCTTCAGAGGATGCTTTGCACTGTTATTAGCAGGTACTAAATTCTGCTATCTGAGCAAATGCCCCGCACAGGACATACCCCAGCCCTTACATCAATGAGTTCCAGATGATTCCCAGTATGTTTTCTCATCTGTTACCAGCAGCCATTCTTGTGTGCTCTATTTTGAACAGGTTTGTACATGCAATCAACTTACTCTGTACCACACACAGACACACACAAAAACCCCAGGTCAACAGCTACAACCTTTCATCTTCCAGCTATTCCTAGTCTGCAACAGTAGGACATTCGGCTACTAGGGCAAGACTATTTTAGGCTTCTCATCTTTAAGGAGACTGCCTACCACAGTGTTTTATCTGTGAGACAGCAGGGAAAATACTGGCAGGTGAAGAATGCTCACCAAATATTTCTAACACAGTTGGATGTCACATACTATTGATAATCACCATTATATTTATTTGTCGAGTAATAGCAACATTTCTGGCAGTCAAAAAGCAGTTCTTCTGATAAATATCTGTGACAAGATTTCTTGTCAGGTACAAAATGTGAATTGCTGCATGCACCCTAAATGAGCAGATGTTCGGATAGCTCAGCCAGTGTGCTGAGCTCCACCGAAACCCAGATGTTATGCCAATCCCTTTTTTACAGAAGACAAATGCTTTCAAAATGTCAATTAAACAATGACAGATTTGTTCTTGAGCTGGTTGGTTTGTTCTTGAATTAGTTTGCAAGGACTTCTAGGAGTCTGGCTTTTTCAAAAGGTTGTGTGAGTTTGCAGCCTACATAAAAAATTGGGCCATCAAAAACACTCAGAAATTCTGCATATTTAAAAATATGTAGCCCTTCTTTGGCTAACACAATTAAACAGTGATTTGCACTTAGATTTTTCTCTTGTTGTAAAAAGAGCTTAAGATTAAGTGATTTTTTAAAAGCTAGTGAGAAGTGTCTTGAGGATGGAGGTCATTCTTTGAAAAAGGATCTCAGTGACCTGTGTAAATAAGAACAGCACAAACACTTCCAAACAAGCAAAGGTCAGAAAGGGGTCATGGCTACAGACCCTTTGGACTACTGTTTTGCCTAAGGAGTATGCCTACCGTGTAAATCTCTCATCCTTCAGCTCCAGGTCTGCCACTGTGATCAGCTGATCCAGTTTGAATTTCGTGTCAATAATTTCAGCATCTCGTGGGGAGTATGTGCCTCCCTCTTTTTGCTTTTGCCGAATTCTAAATGGAAAATAATAGTGAAAAATACACATACAAACTATTTAAGGACACATATGTCAATGCTTTGATTTGACAGGCTGAAACTGAAAAATGGTTGCCAAGAATCCTTCCTTGGCTTTTATTGTTGCCTCCCTCATAACAGTGTAATTTAGTCAAATTTATGTTGTCTAAAATTCAGAGGGAAGAATCTACATGCTGTATTCTTTTAGTTTTCCTACATGAATTCTTTGGTAATGCCTGAATAATGCAGCTGAGTAAGAACAGAACTGATGAATGAGAAAACTAGCATCGTGTGTGCAGTACACAGCCTGCTTCTTTATATGGATATTTTGTTCATTATTTGAATTAAAACTCAGTTTGTGTTCTCCATGTGAGAACTCAATGTATTTAACTGACAAATTTATTAGGAAGACAGAAAATATAACTGAGAGTATTTACTTCATACCCATCTGTAGATAGTATTAGCCAACATGATAACTACAACCAGCTGACACTCTGATCTGTCAATAGAGAAGTGGCTCTGAAAGGTTAAGAATGGCTACCACTCTGATTTACCCTCTGGAGAAGTTGGATTTTCTTCATTTATGGAGGTTACTCTCACTGGACTAAATTCTTTGTGAGTCTCTCCCTAAAGTTCTACATTAAAAAAAACAAACAAACACAAACCAAAAACCAAAACCAAAAAAAAAAACCCAACCAAAAACCAAGACATTTTGAAATCACAGATTAGTTCCATTTATGGGACTGTTTCAACTCTTCTTTAAACCATTTTTGAGTGTTTTCAAACCAGCTATGGCAAGGATATATAAATCTCACCTTGCAAAAGCATATACTGCAGCCACCAAAAGAACAACTGAAAGTATACACAAAGTAACAGCAAGGACAACTTCTACAGATCGTCCTGTCAGTCCTTCACCTGCAACAGAAAGTGGAAAGCTAATATATCATAGATTCTTTGGAATTTTAAAATTTCTGACAGTATGAAATAAGGGAATAATGAGAGACAGACCCTTTTAGTCCCTAACTGCACACATTTTATGCTTGTTGAAGAGCTGCTTCTGAAAGAAAAGTATAACAAAACCAGAAACAGTTTATATAAGGGTTCCTAAGCATTGCTGATCTATCCAACACATTATTAATACAGCTGTATGTGCAGGTGTTGCCTGGTGTTTTTCAGTTTTACCTGCTGAACAGGTTAAGGTCAGTCTATACTGCAGTAACATCAGTCTGGGCACTGGCCTGAGTTCAGCTCCTGCTTGTCTCTGTGCAGGACTGCTCCAGCTCCTCAAGTGGAAAAGGGAGACACAACTCTAAAGCAATGAGACTTGCAGCTGCCACTCAGAAACACAAAGTAAAACATACTATTTTTAGAGGTATTTTAAGGGTGCTGAAAGAACTGAACTAGACATGAGATTTGAACTTTCTGGATTAATCTGCCTCACTGACCATTAACTCATGCTCCTGGTTCATGTGAGAATTGGTGATATTGTTAGGCATAACCGCCAGTAGTAGGACAAAAGTAATCATAAAGGCCTCTATGGTAGAAAAGCAAAGGTGTTAGTATTCTAATCAGTCCTTCCAGGTGAGAATGAAAGCTCATTCAGAAATTGATAAACTATTTAGATTAGTAGTTTCTAGGCCTCTTTCTGAACTTCTATAATGCTAAATTTCTGGGACTCATTTGATTTCCCATCCTTCCTGTAATCCTGTACCTAAAATGAAACTCACCCTCTTTTTCTCTTAGGCAACAGTGAAAATAAGAAAAGCAAAGGAATTCTACTGCTGGTATTGTTCTCTTTTGTTGACATTCACCTCCACTTGCTGGTCCACTGTACAAAAATTTAGCTCCTGTTTAGCCTCAAAGAGAAGGAGAAAATGTACTGCTTCCTGCCATACGAAACTATTTCCCAGACAAGGAATGACGACCTCCCAAGGACACACTGGGAAACACCACAGTCTTGGCTTTGTGATTTTTGGATTTGAGAGTATATTGCAGATAATCTGGACTGATGTACACAAGAGAATGTGATTAAAATTCAAATTATCCTTATTTATCTGAAGAAGTCACCTTAAAACAGTAGGATGAACTTTTGCAAGAACAAGTGCAAGGTTCTACATGTAGGCAGGAATAATTGGCTACAGTACAGCATAGGAAACAGTAGGCTAGGTCAAAATTTATCAGAAGAAAGTGTGAGATTGTTGTAGACTGACACCAACATGAATAAGCAATATCAGGCCTATATGAAGTGACAGACAACAGAATTCAGTATAGTTTGAAAAACACCTGAAACAATCCTTCCACTGCATTAGTAAAATTTTGCATTCAACACTGGACATTACAAGGTAAGAAAAAATTTAATCTTAGGTAAAGATAATGGAATAGAAAAGCAAGCACATACAAAAATGTTTCAATGAGAAAAGGAATGAGAAAGTTCCTGCCACTCACTTTTCACTGTGATAGGGCAACAGTATTAGCAATGTGAAAGAACAGAAGAATATCCAAGGGAACCTCTTACAAAAGTTCTACCTATTTTGCACTGAATATTGAAGTCCATGTTAAAATGTACAATTAGCATTAATCCAAAAAACGCAGTGCTGGTAGAATGTCAACCAAGAATTTAAAAACTCCATATTTTCTCATGCTTCTTTGCAACAGGAGAGGACTGAACTATCTCTGTGGACATGTCTGTAGAGATAATCATGGGCATGGAAAAGGAGAATAGAGAATATCATGATGTATAATTCTGAAGTGCTGCACTCAATACATGATGATAAAAAATTGCAATAATAAAATCCCATAAGGTTGGTTTCTATGCAAAAGACAGTGCCAGGAAATCCCATTTTGATTATTTCCTGTCTCATCAGCTTTATATTTAACATGGAAAAGGTACACTTACACAGAACTATCAGTTGCCCCACAGTGATTTACCGAACCATCAGAGTTTACAAAAAGGTTACAAGCTGCCTTAATGTATTACAAGTTTAAACAGTATTTATCACTGTACCTTAATTATCTCATGGAAAAATGCAGACCTTTCATTGTAGCATGGACAATAACTTTGCAATGAGAGTCATGGATTGTGAAGACAAAACTCCACCTCTCCAGGTCAAGAGGAAGGTTGTGATACACCAAATATGATTGAGTGGGCACCCTATTAAAATGGATCCTTTACTATAATTGAAAAACATTATTGCAGCTGTATATTCCCATGACTTCTGCTTCAGTGTTCCTCCTTAACAAAACCCCTATTATCTACAAGAGCATCTGACATGTCTCACAAAACGATTTCTCAAGATTTTCCATATTTTTTTCTGCTTCAAACACATACTATTAAATTGCACTGAAAGGTTAACTTGCTGATTTTCCAGATCAAAGATATTTTATATCAGTAGATTTAGAAACCAGAGTAATGTAGGATTTTTTAAATTGTTATGAATACGTCTGCCAGAATTCAAATTAATGTTTCAGCTAATAAAATGAAAGTGTAATGTTGGAAACCTAGAGACTTCAGAGATTATTACTAAAGAAGCTAGCTGATTTAAAATCCAATTGCAATTCGGATTTCAGGCAGCATAAATTTCTCCTGGAGAGTGGCTGATGTTACGAGTGCAGTAGAAGTAATTGGGTTGCAAAGACTTTTAAAAGCTGACTTTTTGGCATGCTTTCTGAGTTATATTTCTAGAGCAAGCTGGAGGTTCCTATAACCAAACACATTCTCTGAGGAAACTCTTGGGCAAAGTTCCTCATGCCATGTGTCTCAAGAGAGTGCTCTATCTTCAGGACCATTCAACTGCAGTACCTGCATCACTTGTGATGTATCCACTTGATGTTGCTTTTCCAGCACTTGTAAGAAAGCATGCAAAGAGCTTTTGATTGTCTATTCCACGTAAAATGGAATTACTCTGAAATTTAGAAGCTCTGAAATTTAGAAGCTAAGACCAGACAAAAGTATGCTGTAGTCTGGCCTTAAAAAGCAGTGCTTGATGTTAAAGTTTAGCACAGAAGGCATTGGATGGGTATGAGGAAACCCATGTCTTCTCATATCTGTGGAATTTATCCCTGTTTTGGTTTTTACCCTATTACATTTTGTTCAGCATCCGAACAGATCTTGCTTACTTATCGTGTACAAGGTAGAAAATGTCACAAGTTTTCCGTAACAACACATAAGGCAATGAATTACACTATCTGCCTGCCACTAAGTATTGCAGATTTTTCTGTTAGAAAGGCGAAAATTTCTCAGAGGGCTGGATACAGTCAGATTCATTTCCAGTAAATTTGTTTTCCCTGATTGGACACACTATCTTTCCCTTACTGGGAAAAATATTTGCTTTGTTTGTTTAAAACTTTTTAACTCAGAGCATATAAAGACAACTTTTATGTTGCGCTTTCCAAAGCATTCTGGGCTAGATAAATAGTGCCAGATCCTTTCAGAATATTCAGGTAATGAATTAGCATTTCAGGCTCTTCAGTATCAGATCATGTAACAAATTCCTAAAACGGATTAGATGAATAAGGGAGCTCATATCACAGAAGATGAATGCCAAACAAAAAATATGTGCCCACTAAAATTCTTCTGGGTACTCATCCAGTTGTCTTGATATCCATTTTCAGAAAGTCAGGGCTAAGGCTTAGCTAAGTAAGTTTTTGACTTACAAATATATTAAAAGAACTTACAGATCTTATTGCAATCTGTCACAAGAGATGTCATTCCCAGTTTTGGGAGTATATCAACCTAGCCAAGAAGGAATAATGTTTGATTGCAGACCAAATAACTGCTGGCCTGTTTGCTAGTGACATTAGAACCAGATGGATTATATCAGACAATATTAATTTATTAATTCATACAAAGCTTTGTCTATATCTAAAGGGTGAAGGAGCTAAAGGGTCATGCCCTCAAATGACCTGCCATTAAGCTCACTGGAATATAATAATAGAATCATTTAGATTGGAAAATACCTTCAAGATCATCAAGTCCTACTGCTAACCCAGCACTGCGAAGGCCACCACAAGTCCATAAGTGCCACATCTACACATCTTTTAAATACCTCCAGACATGGTGACTACCACTTTCCTGAGCAGCCTATTCAAATGCTCAACACTATTTCTGTGAAGAAATTTTTCCTTATATCTAATCTAAACCTCCCCTGTCACCACATTTCCTCTTGGCCTATTGATTGTTTCCCGGGAGAAGAGACTGACACCTATCTTGCCACAACCTCCTTTCAGGTAGAGAGTGATAAGATCTCTCCTGAGCTTCCCTTTCCCCATCCTAAATGACCCCAGCTCCCACAGCTGCTCCTCACAGGACTTGTGCTCTAGACCCTTCATCAGCTCCATTGCCTTTCCCTGGGCACGCTCCAGCACTTCAATGTTTTTTGTACTGAGGAGCTCAGAACTGGACACAGGACTCAAGGTGTGACCTCACCAGTGCCAAGTACAGGGGGACAATCCTTGTACCTGGTCCTGCTGGCCACACTATTCCTGGTCCAGGCCAGGATGCCATTGGCCTTCTTGGCCATCTGGGCACACATTGGCTCATGTTCAGCAGCTGTTGACCAGCATCCCCAGCTACTTTATCCCTTGGGCATCATTCCAGCCACTGTCCCCAGCCTGCAGCACTGCACAGGGTGACCCATGTGCACCCCAGCACTTCGCCCTGTCCAACCTCACCCGGTTGGCCTTGGCCCATCTGTCCAGCCTGTCCAGACCCTTCTGCAGAGCTTTCCCACCCTGCAGCAGATCAACACTCCTGCTGAACTTGCTGTTACCCGCAAACTGACTGAGGGTGTCCTAGATCCCTGCAGCCAGGTCATCAACAGGGACATTAAACAGGACTGGCCAAATACTGAGCCCTGGGGAATTCCACTAGGGACCAGCTGCCAGATGGATGAACTCCATTTAGCCACCATTCTTTGGGCCAGGCCACTCAGCCAATTTGTCATGCATCCAGTACTTGTTATACATCCAACACAGAAGGAAACAGCACAAACAGAACAGCTACTGGCAGTTTGCCAAACAAGATGAACTATCCTGGCAACACTTTTATTGGTATAATTGAATCTCTGCAAACAAACTTTGTCAATACTGCCTCTTCATTTAACAGTCCAGGCTGTAGAATCCCTTGACTACTTCAAAAGGACATACAAGGCAATGGATATAGTTCTTCAGCCATTCTAGTTAAACTACATCCAACAAACATAGAGATTATTGACTTCATGGAAACCACTGTATTAAAAAGAAGCATGGAATTGTGTAGACTTTAGAGATAGAGAAATACTTTAGTAAATTACAGTCTTCTTACCCAATGTTTTGACAGGGTCAGAGTAGTCAGAATCTGTAAACTGCCCTTTAATGTTAGTTGCTCTGAACTTAAATCTGTGAAAGAAAACCAGGAAAAATATTGAAATAAAGTTTATGTGCATTTTCTTAAATATGGTTTCACTTACAAACTAAAAGAATATATATAAGTTTAGTATAACATAATTTTAAATCATTATTCACCTGCAAAATTGACATCATGACAGACAGCAAGAACTGTGTCAAAATCTTAAATGTATAAAAAAACCCAGTGTGAATTACTTATCTCAAATTTGGATTTATTTAATTTAAGAACTCAATAAGCATTGCTTTTGTTTGAAAATTTTGTAAAGAAATTGTCTCCATATCTACACTCAGGCAAAAAATTAAAATTAGATACATATGATGATCAGTTTTCCTCCTTTTCTAATTTAACCATGTGTTTTGAGTGTTTGCATAAATCTGTATTGCATTTAAATCTTTCTCTTAGACAAACATGGAGACAAATGTACTTACAGGTACTGCCTTCTTGGTTTCAGTGGACCATTACATATTTTGTCTTGACTGCCTGGTATCAGACATGTAGTATCAGCACCTATGACATATATCTCTTCTTTCCCACTCATATCTTCTTTTCCTTCTATGCATGGTGGGTTTGGAAAGCCTTCATTTGTAAAATATGGCCTTGGTCTATTGAAGTAGGCGTCATACCACTTGGTAACATTCCCATCATGCTGAGCTATTGTCAAGAAAAGAAATAATAGATACAATTTGCATTCTAACCAGTCTGCAATTAAAGAAGTTACACAGGAAATTATTTTTTAAGAGCTTAGCATGCTATTGATGCAATTAACACAAACAAGCCTATAACTGAATTTGCACTTAAACCCAAATTTCCTTACTATCCACACTATCTATTTTTTGTTAACTCTGAGTAAGCCAACTAAACCACATCTAGAAAATTTGAGGGGCAATTTCACCCAGCAGCTCTGCCTGTAGAGTATATTACTTGTGCAAGACACTCGACTTTGAAACTGAGAATGGCTAGCTAGCTAACAAAGGATTATTTCATAATTAATTACTAGATTTCCATATATGAATAGTACCCAGCAGCTCATGAGAAAAATCTTCACAATGTTGCTCAGCATGGTATTTGTTTATCTTTCAGTTCAAGAGAATCTTCACTGCAATAGTTATGAACTAAATGTCATTAGGATTAGGGCTAAAATTCAAAATTCAGAAAAAGATGAGACACTTAAGGTGCATTCATTTAATGTGCATACTTTACTTCTATGCTTTGAAACCAAGTAAAATAAGGTATTTAAATACCTGGAGTCTGTCCTTCTTAGGTAAAGTAATCCGGGCCATGAGATGTCCTATCATAAAACTCCCACTCACATTGGTAAGCAATTACTCAAAAGGTTTCACAGCACTGTTCACACGAGTAAATGTTCATCAGCCCATACAAGGGAATAAACATTCTTACCCGCAGTGTGCAGAGGGGATTTATATAACTCTCTGCCCCCATAATGGAATGGAAATATCAACTGCACATGGCTGCATTCTTGTAAAGACAACACTAATAGCAACAGAAGAATAACCTTGCCAAACCCCAAAAGTCTCATATTTATTTATACTCACAAATGTGAAATGTTGGGGTGGTTTTCAAGGAAACAGAAAATAAAGAACTGTAGTGATAAAATTAGGGAATGAATAACATTGGTGGCTTCAAACAGCACAGAAGACACGTCACTGGAAAGCATTCCCAGTATCCAGTACCCAGCCCACAGGTATTGTATGCCCTTAGTGCTGTTGCCACATCAGAAGTGACTTTGTTGTCTGTCTTCTAAAATGAAATTACTGAAATCCAAGAACCAAAAGACAAATAGCCTGAACCTGAAAGCAGTTTTCAAGGGAATTTATTAAACTCTACCTCCAGCTTCCACAACAAGAACTTGTATCTTCTTGATAGGGCCATGATCATCACTGTAATAACATATTGGCATTCTGATTGTAATTGTTGTAGCTGTGACAAGTAATGCTCCATTGGTATCATAAACTGGTGCTGGTTTCTTTTTGGGCCTTGGCGGTTCTGTTTTTAAGAAAAGATATACCACTGAGTTCTGTTTTACAATATTTTCACTGGAGGAATGTTGGTCAGGCACTCAGCAGAGTTACACAAAAAAATCTCAAGCATATTTTCAGGGACGACTTAATGTTCTACTTACTATCTTAAGCCTCTAAAACCAATATTCTGATAAATGCCCATGTATATAATTTTAAATTAAAAGAAAAAACAATAAAAAAGAGGGAGTTTTAATTTTTCAATTAATATAAATCAATGACTTTGTTTATTTCAACAACTGTGATACTGCATTCTTAGCTAATCCTATGTCATATTCTAAACTGTTTGTTGATGGTGACTAAAATATTGAACTTGATATGATTATTTCAGTGAGTCGGCATGTGTTTGACAGTATGATTCTGATACAAATAGCAAATGATCAGCAAAACTGAACATAACAATTCAAAGGGATCAATTATACATTCCTGTTCCTACATTATGCAGCCCCTAAATAATAGCTCAAGGCACACAGCTGTGTAATCACAGGTGGAACAGCAATTTCTTCAGAATTTATAGAGATTTCAGATACAGCATACTTTATGGGACATACCTTTGATATCCATGGTTATTTTCAATTGAATTTTTGGCCCTGCACCAGCACCATTAATTGCATACACCTTAAAAAACCAAACATTTGTTTTAATGAGTATTGTAATCGCTTCATGTTGGCCAATTCTGGATATATCTGTAGCAACAATAAATGCTGAAACACTCCTTTTGTCATTCACACTAGGCTAGATCTTACTTTGTATTGCTTTGAAATCCTAAGTGTGGTAAAACTCCATTGCTTATAATGTAGCTCTTAAAAAAGAAGTAAGCAAGTTCACTTAAAGAATGATCTTTCCTCCTCCCATGTCCCAGTCTCTGACTGTTTGAAAGTACTTCATGCACATACTTCTAGCAAGCTCTCCTTGCAGAAATGGATCTTTCATGTCTAGTAAGCAATGCCAGTACTGGAATTAAGAGAGAAATTTAGTCTTTTCCTTGTGACTGTGTGTCACAAATTGCCTTGCTACATGAACTGGTCATCCTGACTAGTGATGCATCCTGCTCCCACTCACTCTATCCTGTTCATTGCTCCCCTTCTTCCTCAGGCTTGCCTCTCTTTGCAACCCAGCTAACATTCTTGGCATGAAAATGTCATATTCAGCCAAAGTTTCAAACTAATCTCACACTTATATCAAATAAAAATTAATACTTCCCCCCCAAATGTATCAGTTCTTACGCTGACATTATAGGTATGTCCTCCTTTTAGTCCTTCTATCATGGCAGTGACTGACTGATCTTTTTTTTCAATGACACTAAGGTTGTGGATCTGGATGGCAGCAGGGTCATCTTCATTGTAAACCATAGCTTGATACACTTGAATATTTCCATTTGGTTCAGATGGTGGCACAAATGTTACTTGGAATTTTGTTACTTCATCTGGTATCTTCTGAAAAGTTATGTTGTTAGGTGGGTCTTCAGGCACTGAAATAAATATTTCAATGACCCACTTAATCAGTTTACTACTATTATTATTAGAGTAAAACCTGAAAAATTAAAATTATATTTTTTGTATATCAGTATTACTTCATTGATATTTTCTGGGTTGTATTAAAAATTCTCAAATACTTATTGAATATGCAAATATTCATAAACACAATAAAAAGTCAAATATCTACTGAAATTGTTTTCTTAATGATGGCACTGAATGCTACAAACTTTTAAAATAATGATTAGATAACACGCAGTAGTCGCTACTCAGAAAATTTTTTTCTGATTATCTATTTTAAAAGCCTGAAAGCATCATTAAATCTCGAAACACATCTGGGGTTGGCAAACCCTTGCACAAGTTGACAAGCAAGAAGCAAGAGTCAGTGAGTATTCCTTTCTGAAAACAGCACAGTATTCCTCTGTTAAGAGCAAGCTCACTCCCAACATATAAACAAGCCACTGTGCTCCTAAGAACCTCTGCTTATCACAACTAAATCTTTAGGAAAATTTTTCCACTAACTGATGCCCAGACACAAGCACAACGTGCATTTTTCCTGGAGGCAGTATCTTGTCAAATGCCAGTTTCAGTAGCTTATTCTTAAGACAGCAAAGGTATAAATCATTTTCCCAATGTCCCTATCTGAAAGAAAAGGCTGTAACATTCTTTCCAGGCAGCCAAATATTTATTGCTCTACCTGAGCAGACAAGTATGTGGTGTGACCTCTAAATAGTGAAATCAAGCCACGGAAGGTAAACACATTCCCTCAGCCAAGGATTTAGATGCAGTTGTCCTGTTTCCCAGGTTTTTTATACCAGCCAACAAATGCTTACTGAGGCTTCTCTGAAGTAAGTCTGTGTCAGCTGGTCCTAACTAAGCCATATGCTAAGCTGTACAAACCAGATGAAATGAGATGGGAAAAAATAACCCTGTTCCTCTCTAAAGTTACTGCACCTCCTAATGTATTACATATTGATATAAGGAAAAGAGCAAACACAAAAGGTACCACAGGATGCTGTCTGTCTCAGAATAGACCCAGTACCACACAGTTTAATCTTTTTCCACAGCAAAAGAGCATATCATCTTCTAGGGATAGAAATAGGTCATGAAATCCTTAGAATTTATCTTATTTAAAGCATTGGAGATAGATAGATAGATAGATAGATAGATAGATAGATAGATAGATAGACAGATAGATAGACACACATATCTATACATATATATACATACATATATACACACATACATACATATATATATGTATGTATATGCATATCGTTATCATATCAATAGGGACCTTGGACTTTCATGCATCAAAAGAAACATAAATTATAAATAAAATCACTGTGTAGTACATTTGAATCTGACATTAACCTGAGTATGTAACTAAAAAGTTGTTAGGCAGCAGACCCACTAGAGATAAGGTAATTATGCTTTATAGACAGATGATAATTAGTTAGAATGAAACAGAACTTCAATACCTCTTGAGAAAATATTTTTAGTGTTTTGCTTGTTTGTTTGTTTAAACGACGGAAAACAATTCAAAACCAGCAAGGACAGTAGGCAGAGCATAACCATGATCTATGTACGAAAGTTAGGACTAAATCTTCCCCATGTACATATTTATATTTTTGTACTATTTGTAGTTTTCTAAGCAAATGCAAATGCTGTCTACTTTTCTTTAATATCTCATCTCTCAATTTTATTTCTCTGACTAACTTAACAGCATCATCTACTTTTGTCACCTTACTATCTAGCTCATTCTCCAGATTGTTTAGCATCTGTGGAACAGCTAACTCAAGCAGAGTTTCCT
>VYZP01032373.1:272-38818 GCA_013400635.1 Hypocryptadius cinnamomeus
TCTTGCATGCTTGTTTAGTCAGAACTTTACACTGCCATTACTACTTCCATGTCATTTCACAAACAAGCAGATATTGACTTTCTATATAGTTCCCATTAAATGATGTACCTGCTTAGTTAAAACATCCCAGGAAGAAATTATTACAGGCAAGGAGAATTTTTAACACATCAGTTGAATCCCCCTGAAGTCCAGTGAGATGGTTTTTGGCATTTATTAATGAAATGAGGTTCAGTCCAACATCCTCCACCTTTGAATGAACAGCGATCAATTTACCTCAAAATTAATTTTGCTACATTGCATTTTATACAGATTAAGAAGAAAGAAAGGAAGTCCTTAGAAGGCATAAGCCTCTTTTCAACTTCTTGTGAACAAATTTCCTAAGTCCTGCTCGAGCAAAATATTCTTTTTCAGCCTGATGATACTCAAATTAAGGATATTCTTTATGTATACCTCTTTTTAAAACTGTGTTTATTAGTGTTATTTCATTTTCTAATTGTGTGTGGGTGGATAATTGCTTTCATGTTCTAAGAGGTAACCATAAGCAGATTTAAGGCAATTGACAAACATTTTTACATTGTAGTATTTGAATGAGTAACCTGTGAAAAAAACCCCACAACAGCCAAGTTAAGCACTCCTTAATTTTATGTGCTAACCACTGTAAAAACTTAATTATGTTTACTTCTATGAAGCTGTACTGGAGTATGCACAAATATTTGAACTCAATAATTAACATCTTGCTCCAAAATAAATATACGAAAGGTGATGTTAAAAGTGAAATATTGCTCTATAACGTTTTTCATACAAGCCACACATTTCTTGCAACACACATCTCTGGATAAAACAAGGATTTCTGTAGTTCCTGAACCACAGCTAAAGAAGTAACCATCTTTCTTGTGGGTTTTTTGCACTTTATTGCTCACCTTAGACCCACGCACTAGATCCACATTTCTGGGATTTTTCACTATTTCAAATACTGATGGAGAAAACAGCTTTTCTGTATATATTAAGTGCTTGGTGATTTTATTTCAGGAATCAGCTCATGTGGTAAATTCATGCAGAATGTAAACAGCTGGACAAAGCAGTAACTATGTTGTTTCCTCATATTTCTCTAGGTATGTATCTTAAAAATTTGAAGCAAAGCAAATTTCTTGCATGAAAAGTTTCCCCGGAGGAAGAAAATAAGAAAGAAAATCACATATTTTGGAAATAAAAAAAAAAAAATAAAAAAAAATCCATTCTACTGATTGATAGTCCCTTATACCCATCCATCATAGTCCGCCAAAGACAAAGCTCAGCTCAAAAACTTGAATCACTCTCTTCTGCTTGCACTCTTTCCTCATCTTCCCAACAGCAAGGATCTTACAGGAGTTAATACTGCCTGAGTTCTTTCTGCCATAAAACACAAACATTTTAAGTCCTAGATGACATTTTCTTATAACATTATGAATTAATCAGAATATGAAGTCTGCGTAAAGCATGCCTTTTCCACATTCATAATATACTTTCTAACAATTATTCTCTCTTATATACCACCAAGAGTTTACAAGGAACAAGAAACAATGCTTTTCTGGCTCATCTCTGGTGTTCCATACACGCCACCTGCATTTAGTTATGTTTGTACCACTTTATGGTAATGCAGAAAAGAGATGTAAAGCCAAGAATATATGGCGTTTTGCATCTGAGAAACATAATGACAATTACTAATCATGATAGACAGAAAATATTATTTTATGCTAGCTAATGTTTTCTGGAATGGCAAGAGAAGGAATGCACTGCATCTAAACTGACAGAATGAGATAAGATGCTAGAAAGAACATTTCTGTTCTAGTTCATAAGGCCTGTGTACAGACAAGCACACATTCGGGGCTGTGCTTAAAGGAGATGGAAAGAAATTGAAATCCTTTCTGCCTAGTTGTTATATTACACTCGTCCTGTCTAGCAAAGCATTGCACTATGCTAATGGCTGGGGAAAACAAAATGGGGAAAGTACTTAGAAGCCTGAATGGCAGAACATATCAAGAGCAACTACTCCCTACAATTAACATTTTCTCATAGGAGTTTAGCTCTGAATATATCCAAAATTACATGTTCAGAAAGAAAGAAATTAAGGAAGAAAGGAGTAGAAACCCTTGATAAATTATCCCATAGAACCACCAAAAATCTTTAACCCCAAATTGGCAGCCCCTGAGCTCAGAGCTCCACAAACACTGAACACATTGTGAAAACAACTTTTCCACACAGTAAGCATGTAAATCAAATACAGTCCATAACTACTAATATTACATGCAACATTTTGCTATAAACTAGGGTCTAGGCAACAACATTTTACCATTTTGAAATGAAAACACCCTTAGACTAACTTCAATAACATTAAAATGACAGCAGTAGCAATACATGTGGAGACAGTCTAAACCACACACATTAAAAAGGAATGCAACCATACAGACCTGTAATACTGTATTGCCATTGCTCTTACTGTATTGCCACTGCTATATAAAAGGCTGTAAGTTACACACTAACTTTGCAAGGCCTCCACACTGAGACGTCAGATTTTTTCTGGGCTAGAAGTTTAGCTTCTCAGGCTGAAATTTTTTTTTAACTTCTGCGCACATTGTTTTACCTGGTTTAAACATTTTTCTTGTTTTACCTGGTTTAAACATTTTTCCCTAATTGACCAGAACTCTCTAGTTCATTTATGTTACTTTTGCTTATCTTTGTATGTTAGCACAACAGTTTTATGACTAAAACATAACGCTGTACTATGCAGAAATGTAGGCCTATGGAAACACAGCATAGACCTTAAAGAGGGGAGACACAGGAGGTGTTGTAGAGTACAAGCATAGGATTACAAAAGGTGCAGCATAGACTTAGTATTGAAGATAACACCTATAGCTCTAAAAACCACTCCCCCATGGTCAGTTAAAGAAATGTGAACATGGAAATAACCAGATCTGGTATTGGATGAAACAAAGGAAACAAAGAACAAGTATTTAACACATATAAATGAAAACTATTTAAAAAATTTGAATGAGACATGGAGCTGTAGAACAACAAAGGAAGAGAAATTAATATATCAACATTAGCATGAACATCCCCTTCCTTCCTGTGAAAGACACCAGATGCTGCCAATGTAGGCAACGCTTCCAGCAGAATGAAAGACACCACCCTTAGAACTTGGAGAAGGAGGAGAAGGGAGAGCCTAACATCAAAGAATGTGGGTAGTAACTGAGTGTATAACAGTTGTAGCTTGTATTTTAATTATTATTTCTGAACACTTTTTTGAATAGAAGCCCTCTTTTTCTTCAGTAATGATGGGATCTTGCCTATTAGTAACAACTAAACTTCTCAGATAAACTGTTATTGACTATGTCTCCAAGTTACATGATTCTCGATAGTTTCTCAAAGGCTTCTTGTTTCTCAAGCATGTAGAACCATCAGCATGCTGTTAATTTTTGGAAACCCACAAGGAGTAGCAGTGTCAGCAATCTGCAGCTTCAGGAAGCCAAGAGCATACTAATCTCTATGTGGAAAAAGATACTGAACTCTACATTCCATAGAAAATCCTACACTTCAGAACCTAGATAAAATGACTGTGGTCAAGACCTGGCAAAGCCTATGCCACAAAGTAAGATACCACTTTGATTAGAAAGGAATAAAAGCCCTGAAACCCCCCAAACTTTTAACAATCTTTCAATATGGACTAAATATGAAATGAAAATTAGAGTTACATACAGATATTGAGAAACTCTAAAAACAGTGTTCACCATCTTTGGAAAGAGAGGAAAATAGTGAATTCAAACAGATTATTAGCGGATAGATATGTCTGGATTCTAGAGAATATTACAGAGAATAGAATTCTAGAGATATTCTTAACACTAGTATTTGAAAAGCATCACAAAGAATGAACTAGTAGAGTCCCTCACCAGTATTTTATATGCATGATGGAGAATAACAGAATTTTGCACTGAATAATAACGACAATGGAGCTGACTTGTCTTTGATTTACAAGTCCTTTTATTAGGCTACTAGACTCTGCCTTCTATGTAAGAGACAAAGGTGTGGAAATTAACAGTTCTGTCAGTGATGTGTTCATTAATTTTCCTTTAAACACCAGCAAAAATAAGATTAACTTTGGCATAACAATTCCTTGTGATATTCTGTAATACTATCACACTAACCTGCAAATAGCTAAGATTATAAAATAAACTTTTAAGTAATAAATTAACTATTTAAAATAAATTATACCAATTTCCCCCCATTAACCTTTACACAGTCTATCTAATCCCAACTAAGATTTTTGGTACTTGCTGAATCAATAAAAGTGCTATCATACATATAAATAAAATATATGCATGAAATCAGTTTTAAATGCAGGCAAAAAAAAAATTTAAAAAAAGCCCCACAAACCCAAACAAACTAACTGAAACCTACATTTGTTTCACCACACTTCTGAAAAAAATTTTATGCTAGTTTATGAGAGCACTATTCTTTCTTCTGCTCTTTGTCACTCATGCTGCAATTCTGTTTTTTTTACTGAAATATTTGCTCTTTCACAAAGACTTCTGTGATGTGCTTGGGTACTTTGGTGGTGTACGATTTAGTTTTTAATTTTCTGGAAATAAGAATATACTTTTTTTAAAAGGGAAATAAAATATTTAGAGAACCGAAAAAAGTTATTTGACAGTAAGACATGAAACAGTGCATATGCCACCACTGAGTAATTTCTATGAGCAGCCTTTGCCTTCCTTACCCCATCTGGTCCTCATGTCTCTAACACCCACTCACTGCATTACAATAAAAATTATATTAAGATCCTTCAGGCAGGACTCTGTATTTCTGTAAGGGCTCTGTAGCACCTAACATATGTCTGGAATCTGTAGTGGGGAAAAAAAGAAGAAAGAAAAAAGGAGACAAAAGTCCAAGTTTTTAAAACTTCATTTGTAGGTTCAGCCATCTGTGGATACATTGTCACCTTATATGGCAGGAGCATTTTGTTCCATGATTCCGAAGAAAAGAGTCCAACTAACATGATCAAGATGCTATTGGTTATGTACACCACTTACATCCTTATGTCAGATAAGACATGCAATATCAATGTGAAGTCAGCGTGTCTCTGACATGATCCCAAATGGGATCAAGGTTGCCCCCAAGGACTTTGCATATTTTTTAGATTGCATTTATTTATATATATAATCTATAGCTATATTTCTATTTAGAAATGAGCAGGGCATATTAGTAGATTGGAACCATTTAACGAACAAAACATTTATTGAGTGGAAAGATGAAGCTCAAGTTCTGTCACATTACTCCCCTGACTCTCATTACCTCCCTGTACTTGCTTTCCTGCTCTCCTTTTGTCTTTATACCTATGCCTCACCTCTGGCATGGCATGGCATGGCATGGCATGGCATCATCTCCACAGACAATACTGTGCTGTCAGAAAACTATCACTTGAAAATTAAATGTGCTTTACTCAATAGAAGTCATGACAAATTTCTGCCGAAATGAGCATTGGTTTTACTATGTAGAGAATTTGTACATTTAAAAGAATGCAAGTCTTAAGCTTGCCATGGGGCACACTCAGGTTCTGATCTGTCACTATTGAAGTTAGTGAGGCTTTTGGCATTCAAAGATTTGCAAATGGAGATTCCTCGGACTTCGTGAAGTAGAAGATGCACACCTAAAAGCTCACTTTGGAACAAATCCCTTAGCTTAGCTATGCCTGTTTCTTTAATGGGTTGAACTTGAAACAATATGAACTATTTGGTCATGCTGACCAATTTCCAGTTTAACGTCAATGGAAGTTACTAGATCTGCAGCTTCCTAAAGCTCAGGCTAAACAAAAACAAAATTTATTCCCAAGTTGGTTCCCTGCCTGAATCACAAAAAAATCAAAGAGCCCTTTAACAGAATACCAATCTCAGTGATTGGTGCCAGCATTTCTGCATTTTTAGATACTTCAGATATCTGTTTAAAAATTTAAATTCATCTACTTGCTAGGGGCTAGGGAGCAAGGGGTTGGGAAAGAGAACAGAGCTTTTCATGCTATTGCAGCTCTGCACAGAGCAGTCCTGCTTCCCTGACATACCAACTGCATGCTGTGTCTACAAGCATGGCGGCCATCATGATAATATCTGGTGTCTGGGAAGCAGATCCCAGCCACAAGGAAAGTCCACTCTACCCTTTACAAAAAAGGTTCAGCTACTCTCAGGCCAAGCAAATAAAATTCAGACGATGCAGCCTTTATCTCTAAACTTCCAACCATTGCAAAGCTGTTCTTTGGAAAACCAAAAAACTTCTTTGTAAGGAAAACGTCCCTTCAATACATGGAGATGGCCTTCAAATCAGAAGACTTATTCCTTACCAATATGCCACAAATCAGTGTGCATTTTTGTGTGTCACAAGTTCACAGACCAGTTCTATTGCCTGCCTCTGAGCTGGTTTCTGCCTTCTGTTATCAGTAAAGCATACTGCTTTGGGGACTGCATACAAACCACTGAAATTACTCTGGTTGGGGGAGACGGTGATGAAGAAGAAACATAGATATGTTACATCAGATATTAGTAAACTATTTTTATGCATTTTCAAGCCAGTTTCTTGCCTGATGAATAACTGAGTTAAACTAGTGTGAAGGGATAGAGCCAGAAGATTTTTTCTCTTCAAAATGTTTTACATTCACGACCTTGGTTAGATAATTTAGTGAGCAGACATTATTGTCATCTTCTTTATGTTACTCATCTAGAAGAGCAGATGCCACACTGAGCTGCAGCTTGGCATCAAGGAAAGTCTGCCTGCGTGTCAGGGTAGCCAGGATAGCCTGGACTCCCATAAGGACTAATTGGTACTCCAGTAAAAAGAACTATCTTCAGCCCTATTCAAAAAGAATATTCTAGTGTTTTTAACATCCTTCCAGATGCTTTTCAGGAAGGCTCCTCTCAGCGCTCCTGCATTTTATCAGCTCTCCCTCTCATGGAAACTCTAAATCGCATATTTAAAAATAGACCATCAGATTATCTGGGTAAATCATAAAGCTCAGCTTATCTCTCTCTTCCCCTTCAAAATATACAATTTATTTTGTCCACCAGCTCAGCAGCGTGAAGCCATCAATAATCCTGTTTGTCTCAGTAACCCCACTCAGTGATTGTCCCTGTGTATCTCTATTCTGGGCATGCATGTCACGCTGGGGTGTGTGTGTCTGTGTGAGCACTGAAGAAGGATCCAGGAATTTACAGTTCTGGGCACAAAGGTGTACAATCCTGCTGTATTTATGCCCATGTCAACTGTGTATGTCCTAGCATCACAACGCTTATGGAGAATAATACCAGCATTTGCAGAAGTAATGTACTAAGTACTTCAATTATGCATTAAATTGTTGTTTAACACCAATCTGGACGACAGAAGCCGTGTGCTTCTCCTGAGGGCAAGCATAATCAATGCATGCAAGGAAGGACACAAAAATTTTTCAATTCCTCTCTCCCAGTGGTTCACACGCACCAGATAATAGAGCCTTCAGTGGCAAACCCCGACTGCCAGCCCACACGTTTCCTATACGCGCATCTCCTCATCCTCCTCCCCCTGCCAGTGCGGCCCATCAGGCCACGAGAGCAGGAGAAAGCCCTGCAGGGATATAAATAGCTCCTCGGGGGAGGAGGGGAGAGTGCAGCAGCACGTTTCTAAAGATGCTTGCTGCAGAGGGAGGTTTTGCTGGATTAATTCAGAGGGGAAAGGGAATCGCTAGGAAGTTCACTGCCACAGCAAGTAATGTCTGAGGGAAGAGGGCAGCAGCTGCCCTGGGGAAGCTGAAGGGGGAAAGCCCCGCTTTCCGGGAGAGCAGCGAGGCGGGGTTCCCATTTTGAGTGTCCCACCTATTTCAAATCGTTTCCTCAGAGCCCCCCCTCAGATGGGCTGTGTATAGGCACGATCGGCCCACGTCTGAGACAGACAGCGAGGATACGAACCAACTGGAGGTGTTATTACCACATGCAGCTTATTGTCTGTGCCAAGTTTGTACAGAGCCAGGTGATGTTGCTGGTGCGCGCTGTATCGCACTGACTGTGCATGCGGTGCTCTGAACCTGCCCCATGAGCGGGGCACGGTAGCGCTGCCTTCCCTGCCCTGTCCCCGGTTTTTCCTTGGAGAAACAAAGCCGAGAGGTTCCGTCTCCCCAGAGCCGCCCTATCACCCCACTGCCTCCCGGAAACTTTCGGTAACTACAGACACAGACGCCTGAGGCACAGGTGCGCGCTCGCCCCTTCCCCGCCGGAGACAGCCGGGGTACGCCTCGGCCGCCGCCTGCGCTGGCTGCGCGGGGCCGCTTCGCGCCTCTCCGCTCTCCCTCCCCGCGGCGGGCCGGCACCGCGCGGCTCTGCGGTGCTGCAGCGCCCGGCCCGGCCCGGCCCGGCCTCTCTCACCGTCCTCCAGAGCCTCTGCCGCTTGGCACTGACGGAGGTGGCGGTGACGATGAGGTGGGAGACGGACACCACCAGCCCGAAGACGATGGCCAGCAGCGTCCGGACGGGAAGCAGCGAGTAGGAGACGAAGGTTACCAGCATGAGCTGCCACATGCCCTGCTCGGGGGCGCTGGGCGGCTCCATGCCGTAGGCGCCGAGAGAGAAGGGGCAGCAGAGGAAGGAGAAGGTGAAGCTGAAGAGCAAGGTGAGCTTGACGATCTGCTGCAGCTGGGTGACCTGCAGGTACTTGACATTGGTGACGATGAACAGGGAGAGAAAGATGATGCAGTGCACCGGGTGCGAACCTTTGGAGATGGTCAGGCTGGGGCCGGAGAGCAGCTCCACCAGGGCTAGGCTGGCGGTGAGCACGATGAGGACGGCCAGCGCCTTGAGGGTGGACGTCTGCTCCAGCTTCAGGTTGTAGCTCTGGAAGAGAGCCTCCAGCTCCTTGCAGTCAAACTCGTCCTCGCAGGCGATGGCATCCAGCAGCAGCAAGGGAGGGGTGTCCCCTAACCCGGCTCCCGCTCCCGACGCCGCGGCAGCCGGCGGGGAGCAGCAGCAGTGGCAGCACTTCTTCCTCTTGGTCTTGACTTTCTGAAACGGTATTTCCTCCATGTCAGTGCCATTCATAAACCCGGGGAAGAAATGCTCCTCCAGGTGTCCCCCGCTGCCGCTTTGCCGCTTCGCTGTTCATAAAAGAGAGGGGGGCTGCGCGCAGGANAGGAGAGTCTCACTCGCGTTAATGTGCCAACCTTCCTGCCTGCAGTCTCGCTTTCCCCTCCACCCTCCTCCTCCTCCTACTCCTCCTCCTCCCCTGGTGCTCCAGGGATGCTAATCTCCTAATGACACCAAAACACCATCCAAAGGTTTGGAATCAAACAGAGGGAGGAGTGGGGGCAAAGGGTGGGTGGAAGCTCAGAAAAGGGGAGACGGGGATAATCAACAGGCGGCTTTCCCTTCAGATAACGCTATTTTGGGGAGCGGGAGCTACAGAGGAAAGCAAACGGGCTCCGTGAGGTGGGCAATATTAAAAAATAAAATAGCGACTAGGAGGAAAAAAAATTAATCCGAGCCAGGGATGTGGAGGAAGAGTGCTGCAGAGGGGCCGGAAAGAAAGCAGCAGGGAATGGGAGGGCGATCCCCTTCCCAGGTCCGAGAGCATCTCACCGGAGCTGGGGTTGAGAGGCGCCTGCGCGCCGATCGCTTGGGAAGCCGGACACGTCCCCACCGGGGCTCCGCGACTGGGGAGCGGCGGAGGAGCCCGCCGCCCCTACAAAAGCGCTCGGAGTTCCTCCTGCCGGGCGCCCGGGGCTCGCCGGCCCTCCGGGTGCGTCCGGCATCGGCCGATGGCTGGCAGCCCCGTGGTGCCCGCCTGCCCTGGCAGCTGTTCACATATATATATACAGACACATAAGTACATATATAGAGAGAGATACACGCATATACATACATATATAGGTGTTTTTGTGTGTGTGTGTGTATAAAAATATATAAAATGTACATGTAAAAACGTAGAAGTACATGTAAACATAAATACATTTGAACGCAAATATATATATATATATATGTATGTTTATATAGATGAATCCTGCTTCCTATCAGAAATAAAGTCGTATCTGACTGAATAAATATTCTGATGTTACTTGTTTTTGCCTAGCTCTGGAGCAGTGGGAGAAAGTGTAGTGAATGAGAAAATTTTCAAGAAAACACATTTCTGTGAGCACTTCTGCCTGTCTGGTAGTACAAATCAGTCAGTGGCTGTGGAGGATTACTCTCATGACAGGAGTTGAATATCACCCCACTCAAAATTGTACTTCGTGCCTCATCAGGAGCTTGATGTGTTGTTTTAGAAAAAGAGCCTCTAGTTCTGCCTATAATGCTGCTATCGGATACTATTACCAAGTTGTCACAAAAGAATACACTGAAATATGTTTTTTTGTAATCATTGCATCTAATTTTGGGATTATGAGGCTGATTTCAAACTCACCAAAGAGTAGGGAAAGGACACCAGTGTTTCTTTTTGGTTTTGGTCAAGCATTTGTAAGATTCAAGTCTAGGAGAATATCAAAATAGAAGACTAATGTTATGAACACTTGGCTTTTCAAAGGTAGGGCAGGGATACTTTCCAGAATCAAAGCAAAATCCTACTATCATGCATAGGTTGAAGAACTAATCACTGATTTTTGTGTCAGTGATGTCAGATTCTGGTCCCAGATTTGGGCTGAAGAGTGTTAAGATCAACAGAAGGCAGGGATTCTTTAAGATTTGTTATGGCTGTGAATTATGTTGGCACTTCACCTCTGGATGGTAAAGTAGCGTTAAAAAAATCTCGGATGCATAATCTAAGGCAACATATTTTTATATTAATATTTCAGTATTTGATGTTAGTCCATGCCCTACAGACTCAGTATGCAGTCATTCTTTTGAATCTGGACAGACCGCATCAGGAAAAGAGAATTAATCAACATTGCTGGAGTTTGTGTATTACAGATTCAAAATATTCACACTTGGGACAATGACTGTTACTTACTCTGTGTTCATGGGAAGCAACTCATGGTGATTTCCTAGACTGTGATTTAGACCCTCAAACACTGCTGAACTGTAAATACAGCTGATATTTAGACTTCTGTAACATCCTTCCAGAAGAAAGCAAAGGGGTTGGATTTGCTGGCCTGAGTACTGGAAACAGGAAGAGATGTTTAGCTGAAATGAAATTAAGCCTGACAAACAAAAAGAGGCTTCCTTTGTTTTGCGGGATCTCTAGTGTGTTTGAAAAGCTTAATAAATTAATCTCCTTATTCACTTTGGTGCATAAATTCACTTCAGTCACACATATATTAGATAAACACTAGATAAACACAACACTGTTGTGTTTTTACCTGTCCTCAGCTTTTTTCTGAGCTCATATATCTGAGGGATAAACTAATATTTCACATCTCACAAAGTATAAGAGGTGACACTGAGTTGCCCAGCCCTAGGAGCTATTCACTGAAAGAGTTGTCATGCTAGCAGCTATCATTTCTTTCTTCTGGCTCTCAGCTTGCTGCTGAGGAAGTGGAAGGTGAGTAATTCCCTACAAGGCACCCTGTGGTTTAGATTATTTTCATGCTTCTTACAGGCTGAGGTTGGCTTAGTTAGTGCATACATAAAGCAGAGAAAGATGGTGCATATGGAACATATACATCTTCATTCTTGCTAGGTCAAGGGGAAGCAGTGAACTGTTGAAGCTTCATCTTCCTTAGACACTCTAGCAGTATGGAAATGCCACACAGTGATTAATGAAACTCTGCCATCCTTTATATACTGTTTCACATCACAGGGCAAATACTTCACCATACCCTCCAGAGTGAGGAGCCCAAATTTTAGCACCTGATATCACAAATACAAAGAGGAAACCTCAAAGCCTTTGTCTGATACAGCCATATTATTAAAGCAAATAGCTAGCTATAAAACTGCTGGAATGCACTTGACACAGGACCATATTTTCTGACTTATCTGTTGCAGATGACAGTAAATCTAAAATAATCTAAATCTTCTTGGGTTTTTTGAGCTATAAACAACACTTTGTGGACTGTAGTACACTTCTGGCTCATTTTAAGAAAGATATGAGGTTGGTTTTGACAGTTATTGCCCCCAAAATTCTGGATGTTGGCCAGAACCAAGTCAGTTCTTTCATTTGTATGCTCTTGCATTTGTAATCAGAGACTACTCTGGGAATGAATGTAGTATTGACAGGAAAGAGTGATTAGAGTCCAGCTTTATCATCTTTAGAACTGCAAAACCTATCTGCTTTTCTTTTTTTTTTTTTCTAAGAGGCAAATTGTCTTGGTTGTTTGAAGTGAAAAACATTTTTTTATGGAGAGTCAGGCAGTATATGGATCTAGGTTACACTAAATACAAGTCTCACTGCCTGTTACTGGACCATAGTCTTGAATTAAAGAGCTACTCAGAGTTTCAGTTCCCACTCAGTTCCTTCTCCCCCAATCTATTTTTATTTACTTTGTGCTTGTAGATTCCCCACTCAATAATTATTTTTCACTTGTAATCTTGTTTTACTTTACTGAACTCAGTACTTGCTTTTTGTATCTCATCTTCTATAACAGTTTCAAGCATTCACTGCCTGGTGCATTAGGTGGAGATCATCTTTAAAAGCAATATGTTTCATAAAACTGGAGCTCTTCAGATTCAGGACAATTTTAGAATTAAGCATAATGAAAGTTTTGCATTGATAGATTTTTTTTTTTCTCGTGGTAATTTTTGTCTGAGTAAGGATTGCAAGGATTTTAATTTTTTTTCCATATTTAGTATTGCTTACCTGTAACAGAATGCCATGCTCTATGATCGAAGACAGAAAATCTCTTTTTCTTCTCACTGTCTCCGACAGTAAGGCTAAAGACTCTGCATAAAGCTATTGAGAAATTTCTGCAGATTCATTCTAGCAGGCACAGCTTGTTATTGCCACCACAGAAATCTATCTAGTGAGAGAAAAGCAGTGATATGGGCAGGACAGAAAAGGTCCAGCACAAAATAATAGGGATGGCCAAGTTTAATTGTAAAAATTGAACAGTGTTTTCCTCTCTCATGGATCTCTGAAATAGATTCCCAACTTCTTCTAGATTTTGGGGAAAGATTTGAAAAAGTGAAAGTATGTTTTTCCAAATCATGCACAGATTTCATTTGAAACTAATCTAGGGACTCCATTCACAGTCTTATTTCAAGAAATGTAGAATAGATTTCTGTGAGGCTGATGAAAAATTGTCTGAACAGGTCTAACAAGCATTATAATGACTCTTCCTTAATATTCTTTGTGATTTTAAAGTTTGACTTATGGTACATGCATTTTGATGGAGAAGAAATGAAAGAGACCATTCTGATATATTATCACTTCCACAGTTAAACAACTATCTGCATGTTTGAATTCACCTAACCAGAGCACTTCTGCTACAGAGCTGAAATAAACTTTGCCCACCTACAGTAAGTGAAAACCTCACAATACCTACAAGTTCAGTCATTAGGAGACATTGGCTCTAGCCTCAGCAGTGTTGTCCAAAATTATTTTTTGATTTTATATTTTTCTTTGTGCTTCTTCATACAAAAATCACTTTTAAGAGAACAGAGATGAGTCTTTCAAGGGTAAATTTAGGCTGCAATACTAATCACCCAGTGACACACCTGTGCCTTAGCTTCTGCTCAGGTCTAACAATAGCAGTTTTGTTCCGTTTCTGTTGGACTGCACAGCATTTTTTCACTCAGATTATTTTAATCACTATTCTATCTGTATCTGTATATAGATGTCTATCTAATTGTGTAATCTATTGGAGAGAAAAAAAATCAGATGAGAAAAAAATTACATTAAGGCCTTGACCTCAAGTCACTTGTCAGACAAGACTGATGCTGAAGCAATTAGGACATTTGACAGAAAAATAATATGGCTAAAGTGGCTAATTTGCCAGCAGAGAAAGGGGATGGGTTTTCTCCAGACCTCTGCTGAGCAGGGAGTAGCGGCATTAAGAGCATTTTAATCCTTTACCTCTCTCTTCTATTTTAAGCCGTCCAGGAGAGCATGAGACTTCTGTGACCTACTGAACTTCTGTATTAATACTAATTAATATCTTCAGTGAGCAAGCAATGTGCTTTCCAGACAGAATGGACCCATAGCAGGTCAGCCAGACCCTTCCAGCTTTTGACCAGTCATTCATTTTCTTCATCAATACTGTATCAACTCTGATTTATTTATTCTTCACCTAAAGTTAGTGCCATCTAATATCTATTATAAAGGCAAAATTTCAGGAAAAAAGGTCGATGCATTTTTATGAGGAATTCATTCACTATTTCTGTTATGGTCTCTAGTAAGCAAACCACAGTTCTCAGGATCTCTCCCAAACACCATACCCCATCTGGCCATGCTTCTCACCTCTTCCTACTTTATCCTCCCTGTTACCTCAGAGAAATGTCAGGATTTTTCCTTCATGAGCCTGTGGATAGTAGGAGGGTGGAAATGACACAGGAAAGGTTTCAAAGCTTCTTTAAAACAATTTGTTGTGTGCTTTGCCAAGGGGTATACAACAGTGACATATATTGATTAAAAAACATCAGCAAAACAAGAAATCACAAACCAGCTGCCAAACCTACACAGCACTTGTAGCACCTGCTTTTGTTACTTCATTTTAGATGTGTAAGTTAGAGGATACACTTTTTCAGTAGAGAATGCCACAGTGCAAGATGCCACAGTGCAGCCATGGATGTTCTGGTACACCCTCTTGGTGCCATGGGACTCCACGCAGAGAGGTACCAGCTCAGTTACTGACACCCATGTTGCCAGCCCATTACACTTGTATCAGAGCTTGCCAGCTCAGGCTTCATACTGTATTTACATGTTTGTGCATTAACCAGGTCTGGAGACAGCTTGTTCAGGGCTGACACGGGATCTTTGCACTGCAGTCTGGAGACTAGAAATATCATGTTAGCCTTCAACAGCTGACAACCTTTTCCCTGGTTTCTTTTCAGTAAGGTGGATCTTTCAATACATTGGTTACCTTCAGAATCACAATCCCATCCAAGGCTAAGAAATCACCCAAGAAGTTGTGTGGGTTTCCTCTAGTAAGGCCATTGTTTTATTCTTTCCCAGTCAGCTTGGTTAACACACTTTTTCTGAGCCAACTTCGCAGTCAATATATAAAAACACCCAAACAACAAAATCCAGCCCCCAAAATTATGTAAAGCTGGATCAGTTCTCAGGCAAAATACAAACATTGTTGAGTTCCCACAGACTTCTTTTTGCAAATCCTTTCAGAAAAACCAAGAAAATAAAACTGAACTCTTCTTCCCCAACATATTAGTACTTGTCCCTGCAGTTGACCAATGAAAATTTCCCAAACCAGTTAGCAGATTTGGTGGAAATTTCTGTTGTGCAGGTGATCTGATTGACCAAAGCATTCTTAAAAGTCCTTTAGCTGTCAAACAAATTCAGTAAAATTCAGACCAAGGTAAAACAGTTCTATTCTCGTTTTAGGAGTTCTGTAAATGTCTAGCATCAGGGCGCTGGCAGTGGGAATGAATCTGATCCTGTTCCATGAAATCAGAGGAAGTTTTGATATTCACTGCTATATTAGCCCTGTTATTATAACTGTGCTTATTTCCCAAGGAAGGTTTCTGTTCCTCTCTATATTAATACTGCTGTTGCCTAAGGTAAGAGCATGGCTCTGTTCAGAGCTTATATTATTCTTCTTGGCCTAATGAAATGTAGTTTAGATGTACTTCAGAATGTGTATAAGGACAAATATTTTGGTTAGTTTAATCCCTTAAATCTCTTGAAAGAGAAAGACAAGATGTACGCAAAAATAAAGACAGAAATTATAGCTGTTTATAATACACAGTTCACTCGTAGCCATATTTCTGATACATCAATTTTAAAAAAAATATATTAAATAGTAATTCATATTAAACACAGATGTTTTCCTCCTATTTTACTTATCTCTAGGTTATGTAGCGCACATATTCTTGAATCACTTATGCTAAAGCATGGTATTATAATTTATGAACTGAAATTTTAGCAAACAAATCTTTTTCTTTCATTTTCTTTTAATGAAGCCTATCAGTTCCTCAAGATTTTTTTAATCCCATGTATATTTTCATTATGTCAAGTTTTCACTATTGGTAATATTCAGAATGTGCTCTGCTATGACTTTTCATGACAGTTCCCTCATTAGAAGTTCTGTAATAGCTGCCTCAAGTGCCAGACATGAGGCTCCCTTCCGGATTCTGATTTGGGCAGAACTTCACACAAGTTTCATTTGGGAGTTTTTCTTGAGTAAGTGTTCTGAAAGCCTGCATATTTTCATCCTTTGCAGAGCCTCCTGTCAAAGAGTGAAAAGTACATTGACGATATGAATTTTACAATAACAGTAGAAATAAATATATTTGTAGTCGCTTCCTGTTGGAGAAAAGAATTGCTCCTTTATACTAATTTTATTGTTTTCTGATGATAACTATAAAGCTAACAATAGTTTCAAGACATAGCATACTACAGGCAACCAGAGTGTTCTCTGCCAGTCAGTACTTGTACTTCATCACTGAATGGAATACAGATATAGCCCTTTGCTGTTTTTTATAAACCCAAGGAAACCATCCTCAAATGCAGTGGAATTAAAAAAAACCCAAAACCTTAATGATGCTTTTCAAATAGAAAGATAAGCTTGTTACAGAAGGCTAAGTCACAGAAGATACTTATTAGAGATTCACCTCCTCTAACACTCTCTTGCAAAGAACAGAGTACCCCAAAACAGCATGTATCAGACATTAAACTGCTGTTCCAGATGATTTCCACCAAGGGCCAAGATTCCCTCTATTTTATTACTAATCTATATAATGGGATTCTTCATGTAAATCCTGCAACTAATTAGGTCAAATTAACAGGACATATGTTACTGGATCTATTTTGAGTTTAACTCCTCAAGATGGAGCTACCCTCTTCTTTAAGGTAACGACTACTGGGTGTTAAAAGTGAAAAGACAGCTTTATGTTGTGGTGTGTTTACTATTCCTTTAGTCAGAGCCTTGCTCAACATTAAGACAGATTTCCGGTGGACTTCAAAGCTATATTTATTTTCTTATCACCTGTGCTCCCCCTTCATCCTAAACAATTTGCATAAGCCTGCATAATGCTTCTTGGCTTATGCCTCACTGCTCCTATATATAGATGAACTGGAAATTCAGCTTAGTAAAGCAACTTAATTATTTTCTTGTTCCCTTTTTTCTTCCTGCCTACACACTGTGCATGTGTTTTTGTGCATGAACGTGTGAAAGAGAGATCATGTACTCAAAAGGAATTTTAAGTGCTGTTATTGTTCTTATTAATTATTGGGGGAAACAAAATTTTCTAAACTGATGCAAAAGTAGGAGCCATAAGAACAATCCCAAATATCACAGGGATTCCAGCATATGTGTGTACACCTCTGTGTGTGAAAATGTGTTTGTAAATGAGAAGCAGGACTTTTTCCTTTTTTCAAAAAAAAAAAAAAAGACAAAAAATATTTCACATTTTCTTTGTGACACACATTGAGAGCTATGTAGTCAAGTCAGGTGCTGATGTTATTAACAGTACCTCTCATATATTTTATACAGGCTTAATTTTCTGTGGTATTATTTATTTGCTTAACAATCTGTTTGCTTTCAAGTTTATATTTGCAAATTAGGTTATTTCTTTAAAAACCTAGGGGTGAAATTAAAAATCTCATTGAATATGGAATATTTTTGGTTGGATAGGACTCATAAGGAAATAAAAACAATACTTAGATTTTAGTTAAAAGTAGTCATTTTTCTCACAACTTTTGTTTGCAAAAATCTTTTAAAATTACAGCTGTTTAAATATAGATCTGCTTGCCTAAAAATATTAATTTTATATTTAATGAAGCTAATTTTGTAGCACTTTAGCAGTTAATCCCTGAGAAGCTTCCTCTCCTCATCTCTGATAGCCCTTTAAAGCAGAAAGAGGCATTAGTTTAAGGAGAGCTTACCAGTGTTTTTAACTCTCGACTGAGTAGTACAAGCCTGACTACATTCACTATAGATTGGGTCTTATCCTGTTGTCTGAAATATATCTCGCTTCTCTAAACAAGATGAAATGCTATTTTTCTTCCCCTAATCCTGTTTATCAAGTTAATGGGTAGTCTGGACAGTTTAAGTATTCCAGTTAACTGGGAGAAAGGTCACTGCAAGACTACTTAAAAGGTATCAGGGGATGCTAAAGGCTAAATGCAGTTTTCTAAAGGATTTCCTAAAAGGTTTCCAAAGGATTTTAGGGAAGGCAAGTCAATACTAACAATAAAATAAAAAATCTCTAGGAATTTCCAACTACCATTGCAGTGATAAAACTTGTGTTTATTTTCACAAGTACGTTTTACAATATTTTCCCAGCACTGACATACTCTCTTGGCCTTGCACCAAACTCACCGAAGCTGAAAGCTGATGGGAAACTTTGACTTCCTTTTAGCCCCAGGTGCTGCTCCTCAGTGCCTAGTGATGAAAGGCCTCAAGGTGGCCAGCTCTGCTCATTGCACTGCCTAAGAAAAATTTCCCTGACTTCAGTGGTAACTTATCCTACAAGGCTGAATCCAGAGGTTAAGGAAGCTGATTTGATATTTTCCATCAACTCTATGGAAAAAACTCTATACAGTTTTATGCCTAGCTTGTAAGTCTTGGGCCTTTGCATTCAAGGTATATTTGTGACTGATGGACCTCTTCAATGAGATTTGCCCCTGCAGTTAGCAAGGTACTTGCAGAGGTCTGTGTGTCCAAAGACAGATTTACCCAACAAGGAAAACTTGAAGACAAATGCCCTATTGACTAAGTAAAATTCTCACCAGCAGATTTTGGGGGTTTTTCTGCAAGAGCACCAGGGGAATTTTTCCAAGGACCTGATGGGGAAAAGTAGAAGCAATAATCCAAAAAGTGATGATAGCACTTTCTGAGGATAACTCAAGTACCATCCCTGATGGTACAGAGATTTCATGCACCGTCTCACAAACAGTATATGCTCCCCTGCTGGAATGGAGCTTGGCAGTAATGGACCTGGGAGTCCTGTTGGACACCAAGTTTTCCATAAGCCAGTGACAGGAGTTTATGGCAAAGGTGATTAACAGTATCCTGGGGTGTACTGGAAAAACTTCTGTCAGCAGTTCAAGGGAGATGATCTTTTCCCTCTTCTCAGCACTGGTGAGGTCTCATCTGGACACCTGTGTCCAGTTCTGGGCTTTGCAGTACAAGAGACATGTATGTACAGAAGAGAGTCCAGAAGAGAGTCCAGTAAGGACCACACATATGGTTAAGGGACTGTGAGGAAAAGCTGAGAGACCTGTGACTGTTCAGCCTTGAGAAGGGAGGGCTCCAGGGGTATCTTATCAATGTCTATAAATACCTGAAGGGAGGTGCAAAGAAGAGGGAGCCAGGCTCTTTCCAGTGGAAAGTCCACTGACAGGACTAGAGTCAATGGACAGAGAGTGAAACACATCAGGTTCCCTCTGAACATCAGGAAACACTTTTTTTACTGTAAGTGTGACTGACCGCTGGCACATATTTCCCAGGGACATGGTGACATCTCTGTCCTTGGAGATATTCAAAAGCAACGTGGACATAGTCCTGGGTAACTGGCTCTAGGTGGCCCTCCTTGACAAACAGGTAGGATTATATGACCTCTGGAATTCCCTTCTAATCTCAAGCTTCTGTGATGCTGCAGTTCTCTGACATATGTGTGGAAGGGACTGTTAATCACTCTGGTGCAGGCCCATTCCAAGGTAGGATAATAGTATGTGGAAAAAGTGTCTCCTACATTTTCTACACCATGTTAAAAAGAAAAACTAAAATAAGTCAGTCTGTCAAAGAAAAAGCAGACTTGGCAATGCACGATATCCCCTAAAAACATAACTAATTATTGCAAAATATAGAAGTACAGCTGCACTTTCTAATACACCTGATTCTGTGGGGTTATCTCTATGACGAGCTTCTCATGAGATTAAAGGACCAATTACTTTAAAGGTGCTAGCCATTCATATTCATAGCCTCAGTGAAGAAAAATCCTCAACTCTGTCAAAACTGGTTTTCTCAGAACTGGTAGTTCCAAGAAAACAGGTGAAAACCCCTGGTCCCTAGAAAATAAGCCAGAAAAAAGAGGTATGGAAATATAATTTTAGCACTCCAAGTTCACACATCAGTTGAATGGAAGATTTAAAGACTGTAACTTGTGTTTAGGTTAACTTGGTTGTCAAATCGTTCATGGGATCTGACCTAGAGTGTAAAAATTTGTATTCATGAGCAGAGAAATAATCAAACTGAGCACTATCGAGCTAACCTTCACAAATTCTGAAATAACCTGCCTGGAAATTATTCTGTAGCATAGCTTTCAGAAGTTTTAATGTGCAATGATCTGCTTTTGTGGCCTCTGCACTCTACAGAGAAGTATTATTTCTCTTTTAAATATATTGTGATGTATGGTGATATATGGCACTTGTAGATTTTCAATATTTCGTCTCCCCTCATATTTATTCATTGCCATGATTAAGCAATCAAAACAATTTTAAAAAATGAAATGTGAACAATATTAGATATATTCCCTCACCATAACTGAACAACATTTGTTTTGGTTCAGTAGCATCCTTGTTTTTACCTCATATTACTGTGTTCCTATGATTTCATCGAAGTTTTTCAGAGACTCCTTTATATTCAATGTTTCTTTTCACCTTTTATAATATTTCAGTTATACACAGTAGATGAAGTGCCCTTCTAAAATTTCAGTATTTGAAATGTGTGGCTTTTGAACAGATTTGGAAAACCTATTTATCATCAAGCAGAACTTTTTTAACCTAAGGAGTTTTATGCATATATTTATAGTAATGAGTACAAGCTATTATGCTGGTCATAATACAAAGCAGATCAGCTGGTATTATTTCCATAAATATTTAAAAGTTAGCACACCTACAGTGTAGCCAAGGAGTACTATATTATGAGTCACTTAAAAAGGGAAAATCTAATTGATTTTCATCTAAACAAACTTATTTAAAATAGAAGTGGACATGACACACTTGGGCTTTATTTTGAGTTAGCAAATTAAACTCAGATTTAAAGATCATTAGAATAAAAACTTGCTACTTTTTCCTCTCTGTCTTTTAAACATAATTTAACTAGGTCTGCTTAGTGACTTGCAGTTTGGAACAAGTTCTTCTGATACAGTGTAGACAAAATTTATGTGTCTACAGAGGATTCATACATACTACATGTCCCAGGAGACTGCAACCAAGGTGCAGTCTTGGACATGGCTTTGATCAACCTGATTTGCTGAGTATGTGCCTGCCCATGGCAGGGGGGTAGATTACCTTTAAAATTCCCTCCCAACCCAAACTGTTTTATGATTTCTTAATTGTATGTTCCAGGTGCTGATTCTAAGGAGTACAGACAATATGAAACTTGTTCTCCTGTATCCAAATGTGAGAAAAACAAACATAACTGGGATTCTGGTCCATGGCAGAACTGTGTGGAAGGAAATAGAAAACACGTTTATAAATTAGCAGATTGCTCCAAAAGAACTTCCTTTTCTATATTCATTTGCTCTTCCAGTTTTCTTGTGTTTATAAAGTTCATGTGGCTAGATTCATCATAAAATTTAATTTTATCTGAGTCAAGAAAAAAGAAGTTGAGGAGCCTTTTGGTTGCCTTTTTAGATGTCTCCATTTATTGCTCACTTAACTCCATAGTCCTGGATAGGAACAGAAAAAAGCATTTTATTCACAAAGATGTAATATATCAATAAAGGGAACAAAGCCCTTTTTCTACCTTCTGCTTTGGTATCACTGCTGTCTCCCATAAGAAACTAGAATAGTCTGTTGGGAGCTTTTGCCAGAGGAACAACCTTATATATATTTAATGTGGTTGCTAAATGGTATTGCGCTTATCATTTGTGAATCACTGGAGCTTGCATCTGTTTCTTGTAGCTGGGTTTCGGACCAAAAGGGTTATTTTAATGGCCTATTAAACTCCCACCTGTTTTGTTGCTTACACTAATCTATTTGTAGGTTCATTTGTAGATTTTTTAAAGGGAGGTATAAGCATATATTCCTTTCCACAACCCACCTTAAGACACTGCAACTGTCACCCACAAAAAATACACAAAGGACTCATAACAATAAGTAACTAGTTCAGAGTGGTGAAATGGTGGAATTCCTTTAGTCCTTAGTGTCTACATCCAGAACTAATGAAATGTAAAGGATAACAAAATGATGTGAAGTCTGAAATGTTGCAATAATAATTTTTTTTTCAGTCTTGGCAAAAATCATGTTGAATGTTGTTTACTCCTACAAAAATGTTAGCATTAAACTATGGCATTATTGCAGATATTACTCTTTAGGATTAATTACTTGTACTTTAATAATACCAAAATTAATATAATAGAATTATAAAATGGTTTGGGTTGGAAGAGACTTTTAAAGGTCATCTAGTCCAATGCTCCCTCTGCAGTGAGTAGGGACATCTGCTAGATCAGGCTCCTCGAAGCCCTACCCAGCCTGAATGTTTCAAGGGATGAGATATTGATCAGCTCCCCGGGAAACCTGTTCCTGTGTTTCACCACTTTTATTGTAAAAAAATGTCTACCATAAGCACATTTATGCAATCTTTTTTAAAATCCCAAATTTAATCTTGGTTTCAGTCTATTTAACCACACATTTTCACCTCTTGTATTTCCACTTGGCAATGAGTAGCATTCTGGAAGACTGCACATACAATGGCTAAGGACTCATTGTGAAGCCATCCAGTCGTGATTTATCAGAAGTACAAATTGGAGAAATAGCTATATCACAGTTGAAAGAGGTACTGACTGAGTTGGTAGTTACATAAAGCTTTCCTGCTTATTGCACTGGGTAAGGTTACATCTCATCTAAGAGCATTACTTTTCAAATAATGGCCCATAAACATAAAGAAAGAAGTATAGAACTGTTTTAGCACCAACACTGCATTTAGTACTTAAGCAGTATGGTGGATCCTCAAAGTAAAGATTTTCAAGGCTACAAAAACAAAATTGAATAACAGGATTTTTGAAAGTGGTCTGATTTTACCTCTTTCTGTTCCTACTCAGCTCTCACCAAGACTAACCTTTCCCTTCAGCAAAGATTTATTTGCAATAGATGCTAAAATTGCTTATCTCTTCTTCTTTAACCCCCATCTATTTACCTTCTTCTATTTCCAGTTTATCAGTACTACTTTGAGAAAGGTCCTTCTCTGTTGACATAACTGGTACAAAAGCTTTATTTGAGATCAACATTTCAGTTGCTTTTGAACTGAGAGACTGCCAGTGTTATTGGCATAACCGCATGGACAGAAATGGTTGTGCTAACACCCACATCAGAATAGCATGCACTGAATTTTTCCTTTTCAACTGCACATAAATCCCCTGTTATATCTGTTGTTCTGCCATTTAGATATAGAATAATCTATTTGCAAAGGTCTACTTATCTTTAGAGAGAAGAGAAAGGTTCTCATCCTTAGACCAACAAGTGGCTTGCTAATGATAAAAAAACTTCTCAATATCTGTAATACTAAGCAAACCAGCAACCAACACATCCCAAAATACAGGTGGACAACCTTCAAGGCATAGAACATGCATCATTTATGCAAAACTCGAATTTCCATGAAACTGTAAAGACATCAGGAAGAACAGGAAGACGTCTTTAGAAATGTTTTTGGTAATTTGAAAAGATCTGCAGAAAGATCTAAAGATATTAACGTGTGAATGTGTGTTTTGTACCTTTAAAATTACTGGGTTTGAACATTGAAGGCGTAGGAAACACTGGAACTGCAAAGATAGCAAACACAGAAAACAACCAGGAAGAGTGTCATGAATAACCAAAGGCCATATGTGCTAAAAGAAGAAAAAAAAAGCTTAACCTGTGATAAAGGAGTATGAGTCTCCCAACTAGTAAAGAAAAACATTACTGTATATTATCTGAGGCACCTCTGTTTCAGAAAGGCATTTCTTTTCAGGAAAAAGTGTCATAGATGCAAATTAGCAGATATAAATCACAAGGAAATGCATTGAGTTTTCACTGGATTTGAGGTGATGGTTGCTAAGAGAGGCCCTAATGATATCAATTTTACGATTCTTTGTAGGATTTTGAACTACAAAATAATAGACTATAAAGGAAAAAAACCAAAGATAAAAATCATCAATATGCTGTTTGTGTTACAGCTGGTAAAACAATGCTCCAGAGCCTAATAGAAGCAGACAAGGTTTATAAATCTTGTCACATGTAATAAAAAGCAAGAATATAGAGGTGTGAGCAAGTGGTTAGAGTAAACTTAGGTCATACATACTTCAATGTACTTTAAATAACATTATCTAAATGTTCTTATCCTATCTCCTCCTTAAGTTGCCCCTTATCAGTTTGCAGCAGCTAATAACTGTCCAAAAGTACATTCTGTTAAGGCATGGATTTTGTAAAATAAAATAAACAAGGGAAGAAAAGGAATTTCAAATAATCTGCCTTCCTTTTTTTCCATGTCTGTGCTGTTTAGGGTCAAGTACTGATGGTAAAATTAATGAAAACCATGGACTAGAATTACTAAATAAGTGGGAGGGTTACCATAAACACAATGAATTAAATCATCCACTCAAGTCTGGTCTCATTGTGGTGAACTGCTATGTGAATGAGGAAAGACTTAGAGAATATGGTCTTTTTCAAATACTGAAGGAACAGAACTATGGGGAACTAAAACCAAAGCATCAGCTTTTTAAAACACTGTCAATACCATTACTTTGCTCTCTGTTCTGATTGAAGAACTTCTGATGGCATATTCCTATAATTGCAATGATTTTGCACTTTCTTCCTTAGAAACTCAGCTTGAGAGGACAAGAACAAACTGAAAAATATGCTTGTAAGAATCCAGTGTTCTGAAAGGTAAACAAATCTTGTCCTAATATGGATAAACTAAAACATTGGGAAGAGCAGTGGCTTTCCCAGTATCACTTCTTAAGTGCTAGAAAACTTGTGAATAAAAGAAATCTTAGAATCCTCTCTACCAAGTCACCTTATAAAGGGAAAACCTTTATTTGATTTATACCAAGAAAATAATTTACTTCAACTTAAGTTTTGGATATAGGGAAATTATTTTTAAAATTAATCTGTAATTTCACAGGTAGTAGTGGTCTTGATCTTTCTCTGCATTCCCACAATATAAAACCTGTGCATTTTCAGTCTGCCACAACAACCGTTCAGCCCATTATCTCAGCTTGCATATCTAGTTCAATGTCACTTTCCTGGTTTCCAAAAGTGCTTCCTGTTTCTATTAATTCATATGCACCCATGCCTATACAAGAAGCAGTGGTCTAGAAACTATGTTTTTAGGTAGGGCAATACAGAGAAAGGGGTATAGATCTGTGCTGAGGTGGCTCAGACAAGAAGAATAATGGGCAACATGAATTATGCCACTTTTACTCTGTGCTTTCATAAATGTGTTACAAGTTATTCAGTGAAAGGAAGAAAAAATTAGAGTTCATTCATCTTTGGACAGTTGTTTGATATAATGACAATTCTTGAAAGGCACTCACTAACATTTATTACCAGCAATAAAGAGATGGTTTTGCTTCGTTTTGGTATGTGCATATATTACATGAAAATTATCAGAGAGATGTGTCCGTGCCTATTAAGCTCATATTAAAAACTTCAGACAATAAAGCAGCCTCTCTTTAAAACAGCAGGTTTTTTTCCTTTGTCAGCAATCTTATTACACTATTATTTTATCTATAATTAGATGTATCATATTATTAAGAGCTGACATATATGTGGATTGTTTTTTATGAATTTATCAGAATATAAAATACTGACAGTTTTCACACATGTCTGCTGACAAAGACAACAAAGAGATCCGCATCCATTCCTCTCTAAAACTTCTTTTCTCCTGTATTTATGATGCTTTTTAAGATCAGCATTGTTTAGCAATGCCCAAACATGCCTTTTCTTCCATGTTCCTTTCATTCCCCCTACTACACACATTGGTTGCTGCATTGAAGAATAAAGCCTTCTTTCCTCTGCTCACAACTATTTGCTTTTGACAGTGCTTTGAAGGTTTGTCTGCTCAAAGTATAACTGGAATTTTGTGCTGATCTTGCTAAAGACAAGGAGACTTTGGCCACTTCCCAATATGACATTTTGCACCCATGTCTTGGTTTGAGACAATTTAAATGTAGTCACCCTGTAATGTATTGCCTGCTTCTATGGCATTAACCAATTCCTTTCCACCAATAAGGAATGAATATGAGTGAAAAAATAAGTTTACTGACGAGCAAAAAAAGAAGCCGGCAAACATAGCAATAAACAATTACTAGATAAAAAAATTGCCAATTGCACAAACCTCAAGGGAACAAAGAGGCCTGGAAAAGTGGCTAATCCTTTCCCCACAAAAGATGGTACTCTACAGCATAAGGCATGGCTTGAAAGACCAAGGGAAAGATGGAGTCTGCCTCCTTCCCCCCCACACTTATCTCTCCAGCAGCTGGAGCTCTGACTGGTATTTTCCAAATCAAGGGGCTAGAACTTATGGCAGAAGACAATGAAAGCAGTTGGCTGGAGCATCTCAGGCTCAGTGCTTTTCACCCTTTGTCCAGGCCTTGTTTTTGGAATGGACCAACTTGGTCCGGAGCAGGGCCACCCCATCCTCCCTGATGCGGCGGTCCCTGAGGGCAGGCACTGTAGAATTCACCCCAAATCAGTCCAAAACACAAGGGAGGAACAAAAAAGAAGGGGAAAGAACCCAAGGCAGAGCTTCTCCCTTGAGCAAAGACCACCAGGCAAGACAGAAAATTCAGTTCCAGTGCTTCTACCTTTTAAAGGGACTGTGGTAACCCCTCATGTGCCCCAAGATCCCACCTGCCCCAAGAGACAGTAACAGTAATGGGCATACACAGATATGGAATACAATAACATTTTGGATTACCCACATTAACACAATCTTCCTAGAAACTTCCCTTGAGATGCTAGGGCCAAACCAGAAAAAAAAGACTTAATTGGCTGATATGATAACATGTCGTAAACTGGACAAATGAGACTTCATTAAACTTGAATCTCAATTGTGTTAAATCTCAGTCTGTCTGACAAAGTAGCATTACAATCAGAAGCAAGCTTTGTTGCCAGAAGAAAATCAATACACTAACTTGCCCACATTACTAAAAGTAACTTCCTAAGGTTCATTTTACAGGGCTACAGCACATGTAGAAAATATTACTAGTCAATGGCAATTTTGACTCACTAACATGACTATATTTGCACTGGCTGGCACATATCCACATTAAAAATCTGGCACATAATTCTAAAGTGAATCAATAAAAGGGAATCTCATTCAGAATGTTATGATCTCTATAATTTTAATAGTTTATCTTGAAAATGAACCTTTAAATTAAGTCTATGACATCAGGAAAGAGCAGAATTAGCATAGTCCAAATTTGGATGTCAAAACTGCAGTCTTTGATTCTCTCTTCATTTTCACTAATGAAAACAGCAAGTTCTTAATCTTAAAAAGGTTCCCATTTTGCCAGACCAGTCTTATTGCAGCAGAGACACACGTCTTTTTCCATATCAGACTGCAGCAACAACAGAAGACTCAGCAAAGGGTTCAATTAATTAACTACTAACATAGCTACAAGTGATGGTGTTCCTAATGAGATGGAGCTACAGTAACTCATCTGACGATGCAGAGCACCAGTTTGGAAGAGACCAATAAGATATCCTACAGCTCATGTCTGAAAAGGATGATGAGAAAATCTCAAGGTAACAAGGTCAAAGTTGAGTTTTCTGATGGCAACTGATGTTTTCCTTCCAATGCAGATTCACAGTGCTTCCTTTTCTTTCAGGCCCATTAGAGCTGAAGAATATTTCATTTCCTATGCCTTGAAGTGGTGAGACATATGAAGTTCCTTTGGGAAATTTCATGACTTTGAGAGGCAGTGCAGTTTGCATAAATAAAAAAGAGCGGTAGTTGCAATTACACCACTGATTTTCTCTTTATCCTTATGAGATTAAAATACTTCTGTGTTCAGAGTATGGATAATTTCTCAGGTGGGCTGTACCTAAAGCCCCTTCTATACGCTATGCCTATGCTGTTCTCTTCATGTGTACACACAGCTGTAAATACAGGGAGCCTGTGGACAGGCTGGCTGGGGGTGTCTGTAGACAAACAAGGACAAAGTTTGCTCAGGTTACAGGGTTGCTACTGTAACTCTTGGGAAAGAATTACTACAAAGCAATTCAAGCTCAGGCATCCACATGTTGGAACCAGGCTGAGTAACCAAAGGTGAGAAAGTTTTCTGATCATGGAAGTGAAGTTTCCAATCAGTTTCTTCCTTATCATACTTCTAGATTTCCACAGCTTTCCTACTTGCTCCAATCTCTCTTGACTAAAAGCATTTCTTTATTTTTTTCTCAAACAACTCCTTTGATATTTTTTCTCTCTAATACCTCTATTTATATTGCTGTTTGTTCTCCATTATGATCCAAGGACAGAAATTTGTTAGAATACCTCTTGTCAATATTATTAGAGGGTATTTTGTAAATGTCCCTATTTGTTTGCAATTTTATTTTGTTGTGGACATAAGGCTACATGCTTGCTTTATTTCTAAGGACATAAAAAACTTGCGTCTTGTTGGCTAATAGAACAGATGTCATTTTCCCAAACATTGATTAGCAGCAGTCATCGCATTCTGCATAATCAAAGGCACTGTAAATCTCTTTGACCTTGGGCTTTATTCTTCACATCAGTTATGGGGGGTTTGTACTGGAGGTTGTTTTCCTGGGAAGAAGGGGCTGTATATGTCTGTTTGATTTTGATTGCCCTGGTGCATTAAAACTTCGTGTTTCCTGCTGAGTATAACGTGATGGCTTGCAACATCAAGGCTACAGATCTTGTCTTCACTGACAGAGTGGAGAGATGAACCTAGACTGAAATGGTATCTGTAACAAATGGCATGCTGCTATCAATAGTTATAGTTAGCATTTGATATAGTTAGCATTTCAGTTGGAGAAAACAAAAATCAACAATAAGAATTTGGTCCAATGTCTACTATGGTCAGAAGTACCAGAGTGGAAGCTGCAGTAACTCTAACTCAATCACAGACATGGTCAGGAGTCATAGAATCATAGAATGGCTTGAGGTGGAAAAGACCTTAAAGATCATCTAGTTCCAACCCCCCTGCCTTGGGCAGCATGCTAGCTTGAAAGCAAACCAGTGAGAGATTCCAAGTCAGAACTACAATTTAATAGGAAAATTAAAATAAAGGCAGAAAAGACTGGCTTAAACTGACAGAGTCAGGATACAGCCTGACACCCTGTTGGTCAGGGTGGTTGTAGCAGTCTGATTTAATGGTGACTGCAGTCCTGTTGGAGTGATAGATGTGGTTCTGTGGTTCTGACCATGTAGAAGGGTCTGGTCTTCCTCTGAAGGTCCAGTGGTGGTTATGGAGCTCTTGTCCTCTGGGAATTCAGTAGGTAGGGCTGCCATGGTGTTCCAAATCTCAGATTATAGCCAGGTAGCAATGCTTGCTTCCTCTTCCTGGGCTGAGCATTTGACAATGGGATGATGCAATTTTATCAGTCATGCTGTGAGTCTTGATGGCCCATTAGCAGAAGATAGTCCCCAGAGGGAATTATCAGGGATGAGTCATGAGAAGATAAAGAACACTGCCCCACCTGTTTTTAACAGCTTATGAAGATGTTAATAGAATACCTACTTTTGGTTACATTTTACATTGTAACCTAAGTCAGACAGGGATACCTTTCATTAAACCAGGTTGGTCAGAGCCCCCTCCAATGTGGCCTCAAACAATTCCAGGGATGGGACATGAACGATTTCTCTTGGCAACTTGTTGCAGTGCCCCATCAAACTCAGGGAAGAATTTCCTCCTAACATCTAATCTAAATTTACTCTCATTTTGAATACATTCTCCTTTGTCCTGTCACTACATGCTCTTGCAAACAGTCTCTCTCCATCTTTCTTGCAGGCTCCCTTCAGGTATTGGAAGGCCCTAATTAGGTCAATCCAAAGCCTTCTCTTCTCCAGACTGAACAATCTCAATTCTCTTAGCCTTTCCTCAGGAGAGGTGCTTCCTCCCTCTAATCATCCTGGTAGTCCTCCTCTGGACTTGCTCCAACACCTTGATATCCTTCCTGTTCTGGGGGCCTCAGGCCTGGATGTAGCACTGCAGCTGGCATCTCACCAGAGTAGAGTGGGTGAATCACCTCTCTCACACTGCACCCACGCTGATTTGGATGTAGCCCAGGACACATGAGGTTTTCTGGGCTGCAAGTGTATATTGCCAGCTCATATTCAATATTGTATCCACCAGCAGCCCCCAGTCCATCTCAGCAGGGCTGCTCTTGATATGCTTACCCCCTAGCCTATGCTGATAGCAGGGGTTGCCCCAACCCAGGTGCAAAACCTTGCACTTGGTCTTGTTAAACCTCATGCGATTCCCATGCGCTCACTTCTCAAACTTGTCCAGGTCTCTCTGGATGGCATTTCATCCTTCAGGTATGACAGCTGCACTACTCAAACTTGCTGAAGATATACTAGATTCCTTTGTCTATATCATCAATGAAGATATTAAATAACACAGGCCTGTCGTGGTTTGACATTGGCCAAAAGCCAGGCACCCACTAACCCCTGCCACAGCTGGGCAGAGGAAAGAAAAAAATTAACAGAGGGCTCATGAGTTGAGATAAGGACTAGTTGAGATAAGGACTCCAAGGGCAAAACAAGCTCAACTTAAAATAAGTTTATTAAACAAAATGAGTTTATTACTACCAAAATGAGTTTATTACTAACAAAATCGGAGGAGGATATTGAGATGTAAAATAATCCCTCAAAAACACCCCTTCTTCCCCCAACCCTCTCCTCCTCCTCCCCGACAGTGCAGGGAGACAGCAGGGAGGGGTTTTGGTCTGTTCATCACCTGAGATTGTCTTCCACTGCTCAGGGAGAGGAGTGAGACCATGAGACTGTGGGGTGCCTCCCACAGAAGTTCTCTGTGAACTTCTCCAGCATGGGTTCACTCTCACAAGCAGCAGTGCTTCCAAAACCACTGCAACGTGAGTCCCTCCCACAGGCAGACAGTCCTCCCAAAACTGTTGTGGCATGGATCGCTTTTCTAGGGGTCCAGTCCTCCAAGGGCAGGCTGCTCCAGCCTGGAAGCAGGGAACCCCTCTCTCTACCGGGTCTCCCACTAGATCACAGCCTTCTCCAGGCATCTACCTGCTCCAGCATGAGCACCTCCCCCATGGGCTGGAGATGTCTGCATCCCCTGTGGATCCCCATGGGCTGCAGAGGCACAGCTCCTTCACCATGGTCATCAATCACCATGGCCTGTAGAGGCATCTCAGCTCCGGCACCTGGAGCACCTCCTCCCCCTCCTTCTTCACTGACCTGGGTGTCTCCATGTTGTTTCCATCACATGTTCTCATCTCCTCCTCTTCTCTGACTAGAAAAAAACTGCACCACCACCTTTGTTTTGATTTCTTCTTAAATATGTTATCACAGAGGTGTTACCAAACTCTCTTTGGCCCAGCTTTGGCCAGAGGCATGTCTATCTTCAGACCCATCAGGGATTGACTCTTCTGGACATGGTGGAAGCTTCTAGCAGCTTCTCACAGAAGCCACCTCTGTGCACCCCCTGCTACCAAAAACCAGGCTGTGCAAAGCCAATACAAGGCCCCAGAGGGACATCACTTGTCACTGATGTTTATCAAAACTCTCATCACTAAACTCTGGATGTGTCCATTTAAAAGCTTATTATCCATCTAACAGTCTACTCATCAATTCCATCTCTCTCCAATTCAGAGAGAAGAATGTTGTGGGGGACTGTATCAAAGGCTTTACAGAAGTCCAGATAAATGATACCTGTAACCTTTTGTCCTGGGTACAGGGAAATGGGTGTGGAGTGTTCAGTGATGTTTATATTCCATCTTGCATCACAGCCATGGGAGTGGTTTCAGCAGGGGGAATGCCATGTCCAGAAATGGAAGGGGGGGGCATTTTGTCTGGCACACTTCAGCGAAAGGATTTGTGGACATGGCATCCCATGCCTAGACATTGTTTTTTCCCCACTTTCCATCCCTCTAAGACGTTTTTGCAGGACAAGGGGCTGAGAAGAGGCAGTGGGGCTGGGGATGTGGTGTTGAAGCTCAGAGAGGCAGCCAAGACCAATGGGGCTGGGGGCACAGTTTTACAGTTGCTGGATGGACCATTTCCCCACATCCCAGTGCAACAAGGATATGGAGCAACAGTGGCAATACTAAGCTGAGCCAAAAAACAGTCCAGCAGGGTGGCACTGAATTCCACAAGTAGAGACACACCCACCACCACTGTCACCATTGCTGCCACAGAGAGGGAGCAGGAAAACCATCACCACAGGCAAGCAGCAGCTCCGGCAGCACGAGCACCCCCCATCTGCCACTGGAATCTTCCCATAAGCCCCTGACATCCCATTTCTGCTCGGGGGGGGGGGGTGTGGGGTGGGGCACATGGGCTGTCCAGGGTGGCAGCTGTTTTGTCTTTTGTTACAAGCGAATAATGTGATAACTTGCTTGTTGTCATTCCCTCTTTCTTACATTTTTCTTTTGATTGCTGTTTATTGCTATTTTTTTTAGTAGAATTTCGACTCTAATATTTTTTAAATCTTTTATAGCTTTGTTTTTGTTCTTTTCTTTTTCCTTCTACTGCTATGAGGGAAGGAAGGAGGGATTCATGCCACCTTGGCCTTTTGCTCACTGTAAAACCATCACAGTGTTCCCTTGTCAACTCATGTATTCACTCCATCATAGACAGACACTAGTTTGGTCAGGCAGGACTTGCCCATGGTGAAGTTGTGCTGTCTGTCCTATATCACCTCATTGTTTTCCATGCGCCTTAGCATGGCTTCTAGGAAGATCTTTTCCGTCATGTTTCCAGGAACAGAGGTGAGGCTGACAGGCCAGTAGTTCCCTGGGTTGTTCTTTCTACATTTTTAAAGATGGGTACAATATATCCCCTTTTTCCAGTCACCTGGGACTTTACCTGATGCCATGACTTTTCAAATATCATGGAGAGTGGCTTGGCAACTGCATCAGCCAATTCCCTCAGGACTCTGGGACTCTGGACTCTTGGCTGCATCTTGTTGTCAAGAATACATAATTCTCATAAGAATAGGCATCATCAAGAGTATGTATTTGAGAATACTGGAAACACTAAAGAAGCAGATTTGTCAGCAGCCAGAGATCTTTTTCCTGAAAGAGCTCAGCTTGATTACACTCTGTTTAAGCATCAGAAATACTCTGTTCACACTTGATGTGCTTGGAATGAGTTTAGTAGGTTTATGATCCTTATGGCAAGGGGCACACTTTTCCTTTGGAAAAAAATAAATCACAGTACTAGGAAAGGTTTTAATCTAATTTCTTAGTCAAGATATCATATCATGCTTATTTCTTTAGATACTTGCTACTTAACAGTCTATCACAGAGAAAACATGGAGCAATGCTTCTGAGTATGAAGAATGTTTTGTCTTATGACAAGAGCCATGAAGTCAGCAATATTCCTCAGGGAAACCTAGTGAAAAGTGATACATGCGACAGAATAGGAAATCCCAATCTTTCTCATTACTTCCTTTGGAGAGTTAGGAAAAAATTTGAAAAAGTAAGAAATAAGGAAAGCATTTCACTTACAGATTAACAGTGGTGAAAAGAACAGTTACCCAAAGCCAAAAGACTAAAGCCCAAGGATAAGGATGATTCAAAGTTAAAGTGTGGTTAGGACAAAGTGTCAAAACACTGAAAGCCTGGCTCTCAGTTTGGAAAAGGGAGCAAAAGAAGTATAAGGGAAGATCTGAGGATGTTTAGCCATGAGGCTTCCTTTTAGGTATAAGCTGTTAAAAATTGTGAGATGTTTTACTAGTCATGCAGAAGTTGCACAGAAGCTTCTGCATAATGGCCAGAATAAAAATCCAGATAGCTTCTGTGTTGCTGAAAATTTCCTTAAGAACTGTCCCTTATTGGCAAAGTTTCCCTTTCCATCAATTCCCCCATCTTTAAAAGCAGACTCTCCACTGCGCCTCAGCTGACTCCCCAGTATTTGAATTCCTTCTTTAGTGTTCTAAATTTGGAGTAATTATGTAACATTTTACTCATTTTGGAGTTGAATTTTTGGAGTTGAACCTGGTGCAGGCCAACACACAAAATCATCAACCAAAATTCAGCTCCTCCACATCCCATCCACTCCCCCAGGAGACAATTCCTGCATCCTTGTATTCAGCATATATTTCAGTAGAAGGAAAATACCAACAAGTCTAGTTCATTGACAACACTAATCTACTGTGACAGCACAAGCCAAGCAGACATTGGCAATATCTATTCACTCAGAAAACACTGAGAAAAAAGGTTTTGGAGAAAGGAAGAGAATTTAAGAAGGGAAATTCTGTCTAACATAGTATTAAGTACCTCTCCTCCTTTTTTGCACTGCACAGTCAAAAGAGTTAATATATCACTAAAATACATTTTTCTTTGAAAAATAAATACCTTTCTCTCACCTTCTGGCCTGGAAAACTGGGTTCATTATATGCAAAGCATCTTTGCAGTGACTGGCACCTGCATAATGCATTCCAGCATGCCTGTTTGATGCAGGGATGACTGTCACTAGTGACTCACATGAAGAAATCCACTAGGACCCTGCCAACATGAATACATTAACTGCTGATCATCAGCAGCATTTCACAGGTTGGCTACATTCGGGTTCTACAAAGCAGTATTGTCTGCTAATAAAATATACTAGGAGCCATATGAAAACACAGGTTATGGAGAATTCCAGGAAACAGTGGACCAAATGCTGCCTGTTTCTCTCTGATTCATCTGCTTTAAAGCTGAAATAACAAAAAATAGACATAAACTTGGTTTTCCTAACTACACTTGACTAACAAAAGAAAGTTTCCTAGACAGCAAGACTAAACCCTGTTCTCTGCTGTACTCTGTGCCATGCAGCATGGACAGTTTATCAGGTAAAGACAGCATAAACTTTGAATCCCAGCTATTTCTGGATGGCAGAATAAGTTTTAATTTATGTAAATTAGAACCCTATATTTCTTTCAATTTACAGAAAAGACTGTGATAATTCAAAACAGAATGCAAGAGCCTTCAGTCAGATGTGATCTTCTCGTTACTGTGTACAAACCTACACTGAGCTTTTGTCACATGCAAAAACATGTCACAGATGCTCTTGTTTGACAGCATAATGTAGAATGATGGCATAGACCTGAAAAAAAGACTGACAAACAATAAAGATATGCACATATGCATATCTATCAAAACTATTTTTGTTTCACAGGGTCTTGAAGCAGTTTCAATTACATTATTATTTTTTAAAGCTTTCTCTTTTCTTTCTTTTTTTTTTTTCTTCATTATTTTATTCTTTTTCAGTACCAAACCATATTACTATGTCGGAGCCTTTTCTTTTTTTGGGTGAATCTGATGGTGTAAACCTCTGGAAGAACTACGGTGGTGTAAGGGTGTTCCTGTGTTATACAGTAATCAGACTTAAAACTGAAGGTGAAAGAACCAAAAATCCCTCCTATGCTTGTAGTCAGTGTGTGTGTGCAATCATGGCATCAGTACTTTCAAATATGTGAGAAACCTCATGTGAATTTGCAACCTCCACCTGATTGGTAACTAAAGTCTCATCAGTCAAGCCCTGGTCACAACTTGAATAGCAGTACCACACGCATGAATGGATGCATGTGCCTGTTGGATCTTCAGCTGCACCTATCAGTAGTACCAGAGATAGTCCACCATGTAAGGCAAAGAAGTAAATCTGAAAATGGTAGCTGAAGTGGACAAAAATTATCGCTGGTATATAAAGATTATAGCTGGCTACCACTATAACTATTCCATTTGCTATCCTGCATCTCATTCAGGCATAGGTGACATTTGCTATTTTCGTTTGTCCTGTTTTTTAGTTTGTCAGTGTGTTTATTTAGCATTAATTTTCATTTTTCTAACATGGCTTTGGGAACAAGGCTTCTGTCTCACTCTGTTTTTCATCTGCCTCTGTGTGCACAACCTGTAGTCACTTTGGAACATTCAACCATTTTTAATGCTCTCTGGGGTAAAAGGCTCTAACTTTATGAATTCTGTAGCTTTGGGGGAGAAAGGCTCCCTGGTGTAAAAAAAGACAGTTTGTTTAAAATGTTTATTTGAGAGAAAAAGCCTCAATATGAGCCCACATTTTAGTAGACATCAAAGAATATACAAAAGAGAAGAAACTCAGGCAGCATGTACATCTTCTTAAGTGTACAAGCTTCACTAGTACTTCTAGAAGTACTCAGAGTCAGCACTGTGTTCTGAATTTATCATTCAAATATTTATTAAAGTCTGCCTGTAGATACCTTTATTAACCAAACAGTGGTAAGAATGAAATGAGGTTTCTTTGAGATTTGTGTTCCATAGAATTATGTGCTGGTTTCAGCTACAGTCTGATCCTTTAATTCTTCATCAAATTACTCCTACATCTGCTTTTCAAATTTTGCCTGAACTGTTGACAAGCTTTAATTCTTTGTTTCATTTTTCTGCCCTTTTTTAGCATAATCACAGCACCAGCTCTTTTCCAGTCTTCCAGAATTTACTAATTAATTTAAGATTTATGAAAGTATTGAGGTATTTCCTAAAGAGGCTACAACTTGCATGAAAATCTGAGGGATTAAGTTACACATCATTCCCAGATGCCCATCTTGGACAAGCATTTTTTGTCTTCTGGAACTACAAAATCATCAGAACAATGTATGTCTTCCTTACAGACACATCATCCTGCACATCAAAAAGATGTTTTTCTTCATCACTGGACCAAGGATGCTAAAAAAATGTCCATTGTTGATAATACATCAAATACCCCTACCCCCCAAATAATTATTAACTGCTTATGCTAGTACAACCAGTGCTGCCAATTATAAATTCTTCCCCTCTGCCTCCAATCTGCTCCCCACTTGCTTTGTGTTCTTGGTAAGTTATTCATAGTCTGCCTCTTAACCAAACTGAAATGCCACATCTCATGACACAGTATTCTGAAAGGGTTGTGCTGACACAACTAGCACAAACTCCCCATCCCTCTCAGCTAACCTTTGACAAGAGGGGGCTGAGCTCAAGAAAAACACTTTTGTTAACACTGACTGAAGTGCAATAGGTCACAGCACATCATGAAAGTTTTGCATAGTGCTAACTTCACTGTACCAATCTGTAAACATGCTCCTTGTGTTTTCTTGCACTTTAAGAGCATGCTGCTACAATATGTTTAAGAGCACAGTGTGTTCCCTGAAGGCAACTGTTCCTTATTTTTAAAATTTTGTCCAAATTTACTCAACTACTGATAGTTCTGAATTAAAAGAAAATATCCATACACAGAAGAGTTCACAGTAGGTATTTTCTGGTTGCCTTCTCCAAAACCCAGTCCTTGTTTTTTTTTATAGAAAGAAAAGTCTGTGATAGTGTCTGTAACAGAAAAAAATAGGAGCTTGGTCACAACTATCTGTTGCTTACAGCAACCTCTCTGTTTAAGGATTCTCTTACAGTATAAGTGTCTATGACACTCGTTACCTACCGAACTGGAACAAAAGAACAGAATATGGATATCAGCTACTTTATTGCACAGCCCAGCACAGTTACTGCATAGTCTTGGAAAAGATGCTGGGAAAGAAGCAAGAATATTCTTTTCCCCTGTGTGTTCTTTCTTTGGTTCCTAGGTGTGATAAAGTTGAGATCTCGACCAAATACTGGAGATGCAACTCTGATTTTATTTGTAACATGAATGTTCTACCTCAACTTACAATAGGTTGCAGAAATTAAAGAAGGAAGTAAAAGATTTTCTTTAAAAGCACATAATTTCTATGAAATTGCTTACACTATGCTATACAGATATTGAATGGAACAGATTTATGAAAGGTAAAGTTCCCTTGCTTATTCCTCTGCATCACTTTCTATGTTCCAGCTGATAATAAAAATGTGGAGAAAACTTAAAACAGTACTTGCTGGCTGATCCAGGAAGTTGTGCAAAAGATAAAACTGTTGACAGGATTATAGTGTTATCTGTATATTACTAATTCCAGAGCTTTAAGGATTTGCCTTTCAGTTTGGACTACCTGCTATGAAAAGAGAGAAAACACAAAGGCAAAAAATTTGCTTATTCCGCCTTTTAAGTTTTTATAGCCAGTGTGCTATAAATCTTTCTTAAATCTATAGTTCCTGGAGTTCAGTGACTGCATAAAAATCTTTACATTAGGGTTTATTCAACAACAACAAAAAAATCTAGCCTTTGTAGTGTCAAAGGAAGTTTGCAAACCTTCCCGAAATTCTCTGCAAATTGAAGTAGGGAAATGGCAATCAAATAAACAACTATAACAGAAAAAATAAATCACTGATTTGAGCACAATTTTATTATTGAAATTTTCCAGGCTGGCAATACCTGTAAATATCTCTTTCAGCTTTCTTATATGCAAGAACATGACAAGTAGTCTCTGCCTCCTTCAAGCCTGCAACCAAGTCGTAGACTTTGTTCAAGTCAC